>CAJQTV010000427.1:0-29516 GCA_907163055.1 Formica aquilonia x Formica polyctena
TGTAAGTGAGATATGCCGAAAATTTTCATAACACATCAAGGAAATTGAGGAACAACGCTTCTAGGCTCACAGATATAAGATCGCTATGTACGCAAGTTTCCTTCGTTCGGAACGACTTAGTTACGTGCCTGTAAGTGAGATTTGCCGAAAATTTTCATAACACATCAAGGAAATTGAGGAACAACGCTTCTCGGCTCTCAGAGTTAAGATCGCTATGTACGCAAGTTTCCTTCGTTCGGAACGACTTAGTTACGTACCTGTAAGTGAGATATACCGAAAGTTTTCATAACACATCAAGAAAATTGAGGAACAACGCTTCTCGGAACACTTAGTTACGCTAATAGATCGCTATGTACAAAGTTTTTCCTAGCTAAGATCGCTATGTACGCAAGTTTCCTTCGTTCGGAACGACTTAGTTACGTGCCTGTAAGCGAGATTTGCCGAAAGTTTTCATAACACATCAAGGAAATTGAGGAACAACGCTTCTCGGCACATAGAGCTAAGATCGCTATGTACGCAAGTTTCCTTCGTTCGGAACGACTTAGTTACGTGCCTGTAAGTGAGATATACCGAAAATTTTCATAACACATCAAGGAAATTGAGGAACAACGCTTCTCGGCTCACAGAGCTAAGATCGCTATGTACGCAAGTTTCCAATGTTCGGAACGACTTAGTTACGTGCCTGTAAGTGAGATTTGCCGAAAATTTTCATAACACATCAAGGAAATTGACGAAAATCGCTTCTCGGCTCACAGAGATAAGATCGCTATGTACGCAAGTTTCCTTCGTTGGGAACGACTTAGTTACGTGCCTGTAAGTGAGATTTGCCGAAAATTTTCATAACACATCAAGGAAACTGAGGAACAACGCTTCTCGGCACACAGAGCTAATATCGCTATGTACGCAAGTTTCCTTCGTTCGGAACGACTTAGTTACGTGCCTGTAAGCGAGATTTGCCGAAAATTTTCATAACACATCAAGGAAATTGAGGAACAACGCTTCTCGGCACACAGAGCTAAGATCGCTATGTACGCAAGTTTCCTTCGTTCGGAACGACTTAGTTACGTGCCTGTAAGTGAGATTTGCCGAAAATTTTCATAACACATCAAGGAAATTGAGGAACAACGCTTCTCGGCACACAGAGCTAAGATCGCTATGTACGCAAGTTTCCTTCGTTCGGAACGACTTAGTTACGTGCCTGTAAGCGAGATATACCGAATGTTTTCAAAACACATCAAGAAAATTGAGGAACAACGCTTCTCGGCACACAGAGCTAAGATCGCTATGTACGCAAGTTTCCTTCGTTCGGAACGACTTAGTTACGTGCCTGTAAGCGAGATTTGCCGAAAGTTTTCATAACACATCAAGGAAATTGAGGAACAACTCTTCTCGGCACACAGAGCTAAGATCGCTATGTACGCAAGTTTCCTTCGTTCGGAACGACTTAGTTACGTGTCTGTAAGCAAGATTTGCCAAAAATTTTTATAACACATCAAGGAAATTGAGGAACAACGCTTCTCGGCACACAGAGCTAAGATCGCTATGTACGCAAGTTTCCTTCGTTCGGAACGACTTAGTTACGTGCCTGTAAGCGAGATTTGCCGAAAATTTTCATAACACATCAAGGAAATTGAGGAACAACGCTTCTCGGCACACAGAGCTAAGATCGCTATGTACGCAAGTTTCCTTCGTTCGGAACGACTTAGTTACGTGCCTGTAAGCGAGATTTGCCGAAAATTTTCATAACACATCAAGGAAATTGAGGAACAACGCTTCTCGGCACACAGAGCTAAGATCGCTATGTACGCAAGTTTCCTTCGTTCGGAACGACTTAGTTACGTGCCTGTAAGTGAGATTTGCCGAAAGTTTTCATAACACATCAAGGAAATTGAGGAACAACGCTTCTCGGCACACAGAGCTAAGATCGCTATGTACGCAAGTTTCCTTCGTTCGGAACGACTTAGTTACGTGCCTGTAAGTGAGATTTGCCGAAAATTTTCATAACACATCAAGGAAATTGAGGAACAACGCTTCTCGGCACACAGAGCTAAGATCGCTATGTACGCAAGTTTCCTTCGTTCGGAACGACTTAGTTACGTGCCTGTAAGCGAGATTGCCGAAATTTTCATAACACATCAAGGAAATTGAGGAACAACGCTTCTCGGCACACAGAGCTAAGATCGCTATGTACGCAAGTTTCCTTCGTTCGGAACGACTTAGTTACGTGCCTGTAAGCGAGATTTGCCGAAAATTTTCATAACACATCAAGGAAATTGAGGAACAACGCTTCTCGGCACACAGAGCTAAGATCGCTATGTACGCAAGTTTCCTTCGTTCGGAACGACTTAGTTACGTGCCTGTAAGCGAGGATTTGCCGAAAATTTTTTCATAACACATCAAGGAAATTGAGGAACAACGCTTCTCGGCACACAGAGCTAAGATCGCTATGTACGCAAGTTTCCTTCGTTCGGAACGACTTAGTTACGTGCCTGTAAGCGAGATTTGCCGAAAATTTTCATAACACATCAAGGAAATTGAGGAACAACGCTTCTCGGCACACAGAGCTAAGATCGCTATGTACGCAAGTTTCCTTCGTTCGGAACGACTTAGTTACGTGCCTGTAAGTGAGATTTGCCGAAAATTTTCATAACACATCAAGGAAATTGAGGAACAACGCTTCTCGGCACACAGAGCTAAGATCGCTATGTACGCAAGTTTCCTTCGTTCGGAACGACTTAGTTACGTGCCTGTAAGTGAGATTTGCCGAAAATTTTCATAACACATCAAGGAAATTGAGGAACAACGCTTCTCGGCACACAGAGCTAAGATCGCTATGTACGCAAGTTTCCTTCGTTCGGAACGACTTAGTTACGTGCCTGTAAGTGAGATTTGCCGAAATTTTCATAACACATCAAGGAAATTGAGGAACAACGCTTCTCGGCACACAGAGCTAAGATCGCTATGTACGCAAGTTTCCTTCGTTCGGAACGACTTAGTTACGTGCCTGTAAGTGAGATTTACCGAAAGTTTTTCATAACACATCAAGGAAATTGAGGAACAACGCTTCTCGGCACACAGAGCTAAGATCGCTATGTACGCAAGTTTCCTTCGTTCGGAACGACTTAGTTACGTGTACCTGTAAGTGAGATTTGCCGAAAATTTTCATAACACATCAAGGAAATTGAGGAACAACGCTTCTCGGCACACAGAGCTAAGATCGCTATGTACGCAAGTTTCCTTCGTTCGGAACGACTTAGTTACGTGCCTGTAAGCGAGATTTGCCGAAAAGTTTTCATAACACATCAAGGAAATTGAGGAACAACGCTTCTCGGCACACAGAGCTAAGATCGCTATGTACGCAAGTTTCCTTCGTTCGGAACGACTTAGTTACGTGCCTGTAAGCGAGATTTGCCGAAATTTTCATAACACATCAAGGAAATTGAGGAACAACGCTTCTCGGCACACAGAGCTAAGATCGCTATGTACGCAAGTTTCCTTCGTTCGGAACGACTTAGTTACGTGCCTGTAAGCGAGATTTACCGAAAGTTTTCATAACACATCAAGGAAATTGAGGAACAACGCTTCTCGGCTCACAGAGATAAGATCGCTATGTACGCAAGTTTCCTTCGTTCGGAACGACTTAGTTACGTGCCTGTAAGTGAGATATGCCGAAAGTTTTCATAACACATCAAGGAAATTGAGGAACAATCGCTTCTCGGCTCACAGAGCTAAGATAGCTATGTACGAAACTTACATTCGATCGGAACGACTAAATTACGTACCTGTAAGCGAGATTTGCCGAAAAATATTATAACAAATAAATGAAATTGAGGAACAACGCTTCTCGGCACACAGAGCTAAGATCGCTATGTACGCAAGTTTCCTTCGTTCGGAACGACTTAGTTACGTGCCTGTAAGCGAGATTTGCCGAAAATTTTCATAACACATCAAGGAAATTGAGGAACAACGCTTCTCGGCACACAGAGCTAAGATCGCTATGTACGCAAGTTTTCCTTCGTTCGGAACGACTTAGTTACGTGCCCTGTAAGTGAGATTTGCCGAAAGTTTTCATAACACATCAAGGAAATTGAGGAACAACGCTTCTCGGCACACAGAGCTAAGATCGCTATGTACGCAAGTTTCCTTCGTTCGGAACGACTTAGTTACGTGCCTGTAAGTGAGATTTGCCGAAAATTTTCATAAACACATCAAGGAAATTGAGGAACAACGCTTCTCGGCACACAGAGCTAAGATCGCTATGTACGCAAGTTTCCTTCGTTCGGAACGACTTAGTTACGTGCCTGTAAGCGAGATTTGCCGAAAATTTTTCATAACACATCAAGGAAATGAGGAGGAACAACGCTTCTCGGCACACAGAGCTAAGATCGCTATGTACGCAAGTTTCCTTCGTTCGGAACGACTTAGTTACGTGCCTGTAAGCGAGATTTGCCGAAAATTTTCATAACACATCAAGGAAATTGAGGAACAACGCTTCTCGGCACACAGAGCTAAGATCGCTATGTACGCAAGTTTCCTTCGTTCGGAACGACTTAGTTACGTGCCTGTAAAGCGAGATTTGCCGAAAATTTTCATAACACATCAAGGAAATTGAGGAACAACGCTTCTCGGCACACAGAGCTAAGATCGCTATGTACGCAAGTTTCCTTCGTTCGGAACGACTTAGTTACGTGCCTGTAAGTGAGATTTGCCGAAAATTTTTCATAACACATCAAGGAAATTGAGGAACAACGCTTCTCGGCACACAGAGCTAAGATCGCTATGTACGCAAGTTTCCTTCGTTCGGAACGACTTAGTTACGTGCCTGTAAGTGAGATTTGCCGAAAATTTTCATAACACATCAAGGAAATTGAGGAACAACGCTTCTCGGCTCACAGAGATAAGATCGCTGTGTACGCAAGTTTCCTTCGTTCGGAACGACCTAGTTACGTACCTGTAAGTGAGATATACCGAAAGTTTTCATAACACATCAAGGAAATTGTAGGAACAACGCTTCTCGGCTCACAAGGCTAAGATGGATGTGTACGCAAGTTTCCTTCGTTCGGAACGACTTAGTTACGTGCCTGTAAGTGAGATTTGCCGAAAATTTTCATAACACATCAAGGAAATTGAGGAACAACGCTTCTCGGCACACAGAGATAAGATCGCTATGTACGCAAGCTTCCTTTGTTCGGAACGACTTAGTCACGTGCCTGTAAGCGAGATTTGCCGAAAATTTTCATAACACATCTAGGAAATAAAGGAACAACGCTTCTCGGCACACAGAGCTAAGACCGCTATGTACGCAAAGTTTCCTTCGTTCGGAACGACTTAGTTACGTGCCTGTAAGTGAGATTTACCGAAAATTTTCATAACACATCAAGGAAATTGAGGAACAACGCTTCTCGGCACACAGAGCTAAGATCGCTATGTACCCAAGTTTCCTTCGTTCGGAACGACTTAGTGACGTGCCTTTAAGCGAGATTTGCCGAAAATTTTCATAACACATCAAGGAAATTGAGGAACAACGCTTCTCGGCACACAGAGCTAAGATCGCTATGTACGCAAGTTTCCTTCGTTCGGAACGACTTAGTTACGTGCCTGTAAGTGAGATTCGTCGAAAATTTTCATAACACATCAAGGAAATTGAGGAACAACGCTTCTCAGCACACAGAGCTAAGATCGCTATGTACGCAAGTTTCTTCGTTCGGAACGACTTAGTTACGTGCCTGTAAGCGAGATTAGCCGAAAATTTTCATAACACATCAAGGAAATAGAGGAACAACGCTTCTCAGCACACAGAGCTAAGATCGCTATGTACGCAAGTTTCCTTCGTTCGGAACGACTTAGTTACGTGCCTGTAAGCGAGATTACCGAAAGTTTTCATAATACACCAAGGAAATTGAGGAACAACGCTTCTCGGCTCACAGAGCTAAGTTCGCTATGTACGCAAGTTTCCTTCGTTCAGAACGACTTAGTTACGTGCCTGTAAGCGAGATTTGCCGAAAATTTTCATAACACATCAAGGAAATTGAGGAACATCGCTTCTCGGCACACAGAGCTAAGATCGCTATGTACGCAAGTTTCCTTCGTTCGGAACGACTTAGTTACGTGCCTGTAAGCGAGATTTGCCGAAAGTTTTCATAACACATCAAGGAAATTGAGGAACAACGCTTCTCGGCACACAGAGCTAAGATCGCTATGTACGCAAGTTTCCTTCGTTCGGAACGACTTAGTTACGTCCCTGTAAGCGAGATATACCGAAAGTTTTCATAACACATCAAGGAAATTGAGGAACAACGCTTCTCGGCACACAGAGCTAAGATCGCGATGTACGCAAGTTTCCTTCGTTCGGAACGACTTAGTTACGTGCCTGTAAGCGAGATTTGCCGAAAATTTTAATAAAACATCAAGGAAATTGAGGAACAACGCTTCTCGGCACACAGAGCTAAGATCGCTATGTACGCAAGTTTCCTTCGTTCGGAACGACTTAGTTACGTGCCTGTAAGTGAGATTTGCCGAAATTTTCATAACACATCAAGAAATTGAGGAACAACGCTTCTCGACTCACAGAGATAAGATCGCTATGTACGCAAGTTTCCTTCGTTCGGAACGACTTAGTTACGTGCCTGTAAGCGAGATTTGCCGAAAGTTTTTATAACACATCAAGCAAATGGAGGAACAACGCTTCTCGGCACACAGAGCTAAGATCGCTATGTACGCAAGTTTCCTTCGTTTGGAACGACTTAGTTACGTGCCTTAAGCGAGATTTGCCGAAAGTTTTCATAACACATCAAGGAAATTGAGGAACAACGCTTCTCGGCACACAGAGCTAAGATCGCTATGTACGCAAGTTTCCTTCGTTCGGAACGACTTAGTTACGTGCCTGTAAGCGAGATTTGCCGAAAATTTTCATAACACATCAAGGAAATTGAGGAACAACGCTTCTCGGCACACAGAGCTAAGATCGCTATGTACGCAAGTTTCCTTCGTTCGGAACGACTTAGTTACGTGCCTGTAAGCGAGATTTGCCGAAAAATTTTCATAACACGTCAAGGAAGTTGCGGAACAACGCTTCTCGGCACACAGAGCTAAGATTGGAATTTACGCAAGTTTCCTTCGTTCGGAACGACTTATTTACGTGCCTGTAAGTTAGATTTGCCGAAAATTTTCATAACACATCAAGGAAATTGAGGAACAACGCTTCTCGGCACACAGAGCTAAGATCGCTATGTACGCAAGTTTCCTTCGTTCGGAACGACTTAGTTACGTGCCTGTAAGCGAGATTTGCCGAAAATTTTCATAACACATCAAGGAAATTGAGGAACAACGCTTCTCGGCACACAGAGCTAAGATCGCTATGTACGCAAGTTTCCTTCGTTCGGAACGACTTAGTTACGTGCCTGTAAGCGAGATTTGCCGAAAATTTTCATAACACATCAAGGAAATTGAGGAACAACGCTTCTCGGCACACAGAGCTAAGATCGCTATGTACGCAAGTTTCCTTCGTTCGGAACGACTTAGTTACGTGCCTGTAAGCGAGATTATACCGAAAATTTTCATAACACATCAAGGAAATTGAGGAACAACGCTTCTCGGCACACAGAGCTAAGATCGCTATGTACGCAAGTTTCCTTCGTTCGGAACGACTTAGTTACGTGCCTGTAAGCGAGATTTGCCGAAAATTTTCATAACACAACAAGGAAATTGAGAAACAACGCTTCTCGGCACACAGAGCTAAGATCGCTATGTACGCAAGTTTCCTTCGTTCGGAACGACTTAGTTACGTGCCTGTAAGTGAGATATACCGAAAATTTTCATAACACATCAAGGAAACTGAGGTACAACGCTTCTCGACACACAGAGCTAAGATCGCTATGTACGCAAGTTTCCTTCGTTCGGAACGACTTAGTTACGTACCTGTAAGTGAGATATGCCGAAAATATTCATAACACATCAAGGAAATTGAGGAACAACGCTTCTCGGCATACAGAGCTAAGATCGCTATGTACGCAAGTTTCCTTCGTTCGGAACGACTTAGTTACGTGCCTGTAAGTGAGATTTGCCGAAAATTTTCATAACACATCAAGGAAATTGAGGAACAACGCTTCTCGGCACACAGAGATAAGATCGCTATGTACGCAAGTTTCCTTCGTTCGGAACGACTTAGTTACGTACCTGTAAGTGAGATATACCGAAAGTTTTCATAACACATCAAGGAAATTGAGGAACAACGCTTCTCGGCACACAGAGCTAAGATCGCTATGTACGCAAGTTTTCCTTCGTTCGGAACGACTTAGTTACGTGCCTGTAAGCGAGATATTGCCGAAAATTTTCATAACACATCAAGGAAATTGAGGAACAACGCTTCTCGGCACACAGAGCTAAGATCGCTATGTACGCAAGTTTCCTTCGTTCGGAACGACTTAGTTACGTGCCTGTAAGTGAGATTTGCCGAAAAGTTTTCATAAACACATCAAGGAAATTGAGGAACAACGCTTCTCGGCACACAGAGCTAAGATCGCTATGTACGCAAGTTTTCTTCGTTCGGAACGACTTAGTTACGTGCCTGTAAACGTGATTTGAAAAAAAAATTTCATAACATATCAATGAAATTGAGGAACAACGCTTCTCGGCACACAGAGCTAAGATCGCCATGTACGCAAGTTTCCTTCGTTCGGAACGACTTAGTTACGTGCCTGTAAGCGAGATTTGCCGAAAATTTTCATAACACATCAAGGAAATTGAGGAACAACGCTTCTCGGCACACAGAGCTAAAATCGCTATGTACGCAAGTTTCCTTCGTTCGGAACGACTTAGTTACGTACCTGTAAGTGAGATATACCGAAAGTTTTCATAACACATCAAGGAAATTGAGGAACAACGCTTCTCGGCTTACACAGAGCTAAGATGGCTATGTACGCAAGTTTCCTTCGTTCTGAACGACTAAGTTACGTGCCTGTAAGCGAGTTTTGCCGATAATTTTCATAAAACCTCAAGGAAATTGAAGAACAACGCTTCTCGGCACACAGAGTTAAGATCGCTATGTACGCAAGTTTCCTTTCGTTCGGAACGACTTAGTTACGTGCCTGTAAGTGAGATTGCCGAAAAGTTTTTTCATAACACATCAAGGAAATTGAGGAACAACGCTTCTCGGCACACAGAGCTAAGATCGCTATGTACGCAAGTTTCCTTCGTTCGGAACGACTTAGTTACGTGCCTGTAAGCGAGATTTGCCGAAAATTTTTTCATAACACATCAAGGAAATTGAGGAACAACGCTTCTCGGCTCACACAGAGCTAAGATCGCTATGTACGCAAGTTTCCTTCGTTCGGAACGACTTAGTTACGTGCCTGTAAGCGAGATTTGCCGAAAATTTTCATAACACATCAAGGAAATTGAGGAACAACGCTTCTCGGCACACAGAGCTAAGATCGCTATGTACGCAAGTTTCCTTTGTTCGGAACGACTTAGTTTCGTGCCTGTAAGCGAGATTTGCCGAAAATTTTCATAACACATCAAGGAAATTGAGGAACAACGCTTCTCGGCACACAGAGCTAAGATCGCTATGTACGCAAGTTTCCTTCGTTCGGAACGACTTAGGTACGTGCCTGTAAGCGAGATTTGCCGAAAATTTTCATAACACATCAAGGAAATTGAGGAACAACGCTTCTCGGCACACAGAGCTAAGATCGCTATGTACGCAAGTTTCCTTCGTTCGGAACGACTTAGTTACGTGCCTGTAAGTGAGATATACCGAAAATTTTCATAACACATCAAGGAAATTGAGGAACAACGCTTCTCGGCACACAGAGCTAAGATCGCTATGTACGCAAGTTTACTTCGTTCGGAACGACTTAGTTACGTGCCTGTAAGCGAGATTTGCCGAAAATTTTCATAACACATCAAGGAAATAGAGGAACAACGCTTCTCGGCACACAGAGCTAAGATCGCTATGTACGCAAGTTTTCTTTTTTCGGAACGACTTACTTAGTTACGTACCTGTAAGTGAGATTTGCCGAAAATTTTCATAACACATCAAGGAAATTGAGGAACAACGCTTCTCGGCTCACAGAGATAATATAGCTATGTACGCAAGTTTCCTTCGTTCGGAACGACTTAGTTACGTGCCTGTAAGCGAGATTTGCCAAAAATTTTCATAACCAGTCAAGAAAATTGAGGAAACAACCGATTCTACGGCTCACAGAGATAAGATCGCTATGTACGCAAGTTTCCTTCGTTCGGAACGACTTAGTTACGTGCCTGTAAGTGAGATTTGCCGAAAATTTTCATAACACATCAAGGAAATTGAGGAACAACGCTTCCCGTCTCACAGAGATAAGATCGCTATGTATGCAAGTTTCCTTCGTTCGGAACAACTTAGTTACGTTCCTGTAAGTGAGATTTGCCAAAAATTTTCATAACACATCAAGGAAATTGAGGAACACGCTTCTCGGCTCACAAGCTATGAGGAAGTATCGCCAGTTGAGCGCAAGTTTCTTTTGTTTGGAACGACTTAATTACGTGCCTTTAAGCAAGATTTGATGAAAATTTTCATAACACATCTATGAAATTGAGGAACAACGCTTCTCGGCACACAGAGCTAAGATCGCTATGTACGCAAGTTTCCTTCGTTCGGAACGACTTAGTTACGTGCCTGTAAGTGAGATTTGCCCGAAAATTTTCATAACACAATCAAGGAATAGGAAGAACAAAATACCGCTTTCCCGGCTCACAAGAGATGAAGATCGCGCTATGTACGCAAGTTTCCTTTGTTCGGAGCGACTTAGTTACGTGCCTGTAAGTGAGATTTGCCGAAAATTTTCATAACACATCAAGGAAATTGAGGAACAACGCTTGTTACGTGCCTGTAAGTTAGATTTGCCGAAAATTTTCATAACACATCAAGGAAATTGAGGAACAACGCTTCTCGGCTTACAAAGCTTAAGATGGAAGTGTACGCAAGTTTCCTTCGTTCGGAACCACGTAGTTACGTGCCTGTAAGGTTATATTTTGATGCCGACAACTTTTATAAACGATCAAGGTAATTTGAGGAACAATGTTTCGCGGCTCACAGAGATTAGATCGCTAATGTACGGCCAGTTTTCTTCTGTTTCGGAACTACTAAGTTACGTTGCCCTGTAAGTGAGATTTTGTCGAAAATTTTTTATAACACATCAAGAAAATTTAGGATCAACCGATTCCCGCGCACACAAGAGCTAAGATCGCTATGTACGCAAGTTTTCCTTCGTTCGGAACGACTTAGTTACGTCGGGGAGGTTCCTGTTAGCGATATTTGCCGAAAATTTTCATAACACATCAAGGAAATAGAGGAACAACGCTTTTCGGCACACAGAGCTAAGATCGCTATGTACGCAAGTTTCCTTCGTTCGGAACGACTTAGTTACATGCAGGTAAGCGAGATTTGCCGAAAATTTTCATTACACATCAAGAAATAGAGGAACAACGCTTCTCGGCACACAGAGCTAAGATCGCTATGTACGCAAGTTTCCTTCGTTCGACGACTTAGTTACGTGCCGGTAAGCGTGCATTTGGCCGGAAATTTTTCCTAACACATCAGGAAAATGAGGAACAGACGCTTTTCTCGGCTTTACAAAGATTAGTTTGGACTATGTGCGCAAGTTTCCTTAGTTTTCGTAACCGACCCTAGTTTCCGTGCCTGTAAAGTGAGTTAGTTGCCGCAAATATTCATAGCACATTCAAGGAATTTGAGGAACATCGGTTTCTCGGCTCACAGAGATAATATCGCTATGTACGCAAGTTTCCTTCGTTTAGAACGACTTAGTTACGTGACTGTAGCGAGATATAACTAAGTTTGCATAACACGCTCAAGAAAAATTGTGGAACACGGCTTCTCATCTTACGAGCTAAGATAGGAAGTGTTACGCAAGTTTCTTTCGTTCGGAACGACTTAGTTACGTGCCTGTAAGCGAGATTTGCCTAAAATTTGTATAACACATCAAGAAAATAGAGGAACAACGCTTCTCGGCTTACAAAGCTAAGATCGCTATGTACGCAAGTTTCCTTCGTTCGGAACGAACTTACTTAGTTACGTTCCTATAAGCGGAGATTTTAACGAAAATAATATTCATAAAAAACGTTCAAGGAAATTGAGGAACACACGCTTCTCCGCTTACACAGAGCTAAGATCGGAAGAGTACGCAAGTTTCCTTCCTTCGGAACGAATTAGTTACGTGCCTGTCACGCGGGAGAATTGCATGAAAAATATTCATAACACATCAAGGGAATGAGGGAGAGCACAACGCTTCTTTTCGACAACACAGAGATAAGATCGCTATGTACGCAAGTTTCCTTCGTTCGGAACGACTTAGTTACGTGCCTGTAAGCGAGATTTGCCGAAAATGTTCATAACCCATCAAGGAAATTGAGGAACAACGCTTCCCGGCTCACGCCTGTAAGCGAGATTTGCCGAAAATTTTCATAACACATCAAGGAAATTGAGGAACAACGCTTCTCGGCACACAGAGCTAAGATCGTTATGTACGCCAGTTTCCTTCGTTCGGAACGACTTAGTTACGTAACTGTAAGTGAGATATACCGAAAGTTTTCATAACACATCAAGAAAATTGGGGGGGTACAACGCTTCTCGGCTTACGACAGAGCTAAGATCGCTGTGAACGTGTACGGACCCTTTCCTTTGTTCGGAAACGACGACTAGTTTACGTGCCAACTGCTGCAAGCGATATATGCCTAAAGTTTTTATAATAACACATCAAGGAAATAGAGGAACAACGATTCTCGTCACACAGAGCTAAGATCGCTATGTACGCAAGTTTCCTTCGTTCGGAACGACTTAGTTACGTACCTGTAAGTGAGATATACCGATAGATTTCAAAGCACATCAAGGAAATTGAGGAACAACGCTTCTCGGCACACACAGCTAAGATTGCTATGTACGCAAGTTTCCTTCGTTCGGAACGACTTAGTTACGTGCCCTGTAAATAAGTTATAACGAATGTTTCATTACCCCAATCAAGAAAATGGTAGGAAACAACGCTTCTCGGCCTCACTTAGATAAGAATCGCTAAGATGGAAGTGTACGCAAGTTTCCTTCGTTCGGAACGAATAAGATGACCTTACGTGCCTATAAGTGGAGATATGCCGAACCGTTTTCGATAAAACAACAAGGAAAATGAGGAACAACGCCTGCTCGGGAACTCACAGAGTTTAAAATCGGCTATGTACGCAAGTTTTCCATTCGTTTCGGGAAACGTACATTGTTACGTGCCTGTAAGCGAGATTTGCCGAAAATTTTCATAAAACATCAAGAAAAATGAGGAACAACGCTTCTCGGCTTACAAAGCTAAGATGGAAGTGTCATACGCAGGTTTCTTCTTTCGAACGACTTAGGTACGTGCCTGGTAAGCGAGGTTTGCTGAAACCATTTTCATTAACCCATCAAGGAAATGGAGGGAATATCGCTTCTCGGGCTTACAGGCTAATGATACCGCCCATGTATGCACGTTTCCTAGTTTCGGAACGACTTAGTTACGTACCTGTAAGTGACATATACCGAAAGTTTTCATAACACATCAAGGAAATAGAGGAACAACGCTTCTCGGCACACAGAGCTAAGATCGCTATGTACGCAAGTTTCCTTCGTTCGGAACGACTTAGTTACGTACCTGTAAGTGAGATTTGCCGAAAATTTTCATAACACATCAAGGAAATTGAGGAACAACGCTTCTCGTCTCACAGAGGTAAGATCGCTATGTACGCAAGTTTCCTTCGTTCGGAACGACTTAGTTACGTGCCTGTAAGTGAGATTTGCCGAAAATTTTCATAACACATCAAGGAAATTGAGGAACAACGCTTCTCGGCACACAGAGCTAAGATCGCTATGTACGCAGTTTCCCTCGTTCGGAACGATTAGGTACAGTGCCTTAAGTGCATCCGCCGAATAATTGTCATAACACATCAGGAATTGAAGAACACGCTTCTCGGCTGACAGAGCTAAGATCGCTATGTACGCAAGTTTCCTTCGGGTTGGACGACTTAAGTTTACGTGCCAGTAAGTGAATTTGCCGAAAATATTCATAACACGTCAAAGAAATTGATAACAACGCTTCTCGCCTCACGAGATAAGATCGCTATGTACGCAAGTTTCCTTCGTTCGGAACGACTTAGTTACGTGCCTGTAAGCGAGATTTGCCGAAAATTTTCATAACACATCAAGGAAATTGAGGAACAACGCTTCTCGGCACACAGAGCTAAGATCGCTATGTACGCAAGTTTCCTTCGTTCGGAACGACTTAGTTACGTGCCTGTAAGTGAGATTTGCCGAAATTTTCATAACACATCAAGGAAATTGAGGAACAACGCTTCTCGGCACACAGAGCTAAGATCGCTATGTACGCAAGTTTCCTTCGTTCGGAACGACTTAGTTACGTGCCTGTAAGCGAGATTTGCCGAAAATTTTCATAACACATCAAGGAAATTGAGGAACAACGCTTCTCGGCACACAGAGCTAAGATCGCTATGTACGCAAGTTTCCTTCGTTCGGAACGACTTAGTTACGTGCCTGTAAGCGAGATTTGCCGAAAATTTTCATAACACATCAAGGAAATTGAGGAACAACGCTTCTCGGCACACAGAGCTAAGATCGCTATGTACGCAAGTTTCCTTCGTTCGGAACGACTTAGTTACGTACCTGTAAGTGAGATATGCCGAAAGTTTTCATAACACATCAAGGAAATTGAGGAACAACGCTTCTCGGCACACAGAGCTAAGATCGCTATGTACGCAAGTTTCCTTCGTTCGGAACGACTTAGTTACGTGCCTTTAAGCGCGTTTTGCCGAAAATTTTCATAACACATCAAGGAAATTGAGGAACAACGCTTCTCGGCACACAGAGCTGAGATCGCTATGTACGCAAGTTTCCTTCGTTCGGAACGACTTAGTTACGTGCCTGTAAGTGAGATTTGCCGAAAATTTTCATAACACATCATCAAGGAAATTGAGGAACAACGCTTCTCGGCACACAGAGCTAAGATCGCTATTTACGCAATTTTCCTTCGTTCGGAACGACTTAGTTACGTGCCTGTAAGCGAGATTTGCCGAAAATTTTCATAACACATCAAGGAAATTGAGGAACAACGCTTCTCGGCTTACAAAGCTAAGATGGAAGTCTACGCAAGTTTCCTTCGTTCGGAACGACTTAGTTACGTGCCTGTAAGTGAGGTTTGCCGAAAATTTTCATAACCCATCAAGGAAATTGAGGAACAACGCTTCTCGGCTCACAGAAATGAGATCGCCATGTATGCAAGTTTCCTTCGTTCGGAACGACTTAGTTACGTGCCTGTAAGTGACATTCGCCGCCGAAAATTTTCATAACACATCAAGGAAATTGAGGAACAACGCTTCTCGGCTCACAGAGCTAAGATCGCTATGTACGCAAGTTTCCTTCGTTCGGAACGACTTAGTTACGTGCCTGTAAGTGACATTTGACGAAAATTTTCATAACACATCAAGGAAATTGAGGAACAACGCTTCTCGGCTCACAGAGCTAAGATCGCTATGTACGCAAGTTTCCTTTGTTCGGAACGACTTAGTTACGTGCCTGTAAGTGAGATTTGCCAAAAATTTTCATAACACATCATGGAAATTGAGGAACAACGCTTCTCGGCTCACAGAGCTAAGATCGCTATGTACGCAAGTTTCCTTCGTTCGGAACGACTTAGTTACGTGCTTGTACGTGAGA
Organism: Formica aquilonia x Formica polyctena; assembly: GCA_907163055.1. Classification (NCBI taxonomy): domain Eukaryota; kingdom Metazoa; phylum Arthropoda; class Insecta; order Hymenoptera; family Formicidae; genus Formica; species Formica aquilonia x Formica polyctena. The sequence continues at coordinate 15,740 of CAJQTV010000427.1, forward strand.
TTTGCCGAAAATTTTCATAACACATCAAGGAAATAGAGGACAAACGCTTCTCGGCACACAGAGCTAAGATCGCTATGTACGCAAGTTTCCTTCGTTCGGAACGACTTAGTTACGTACCTGTAAGTGAGATATACCGAAAGTTTTCATAACACATCAAGGAAATTGAGGAACAACGCTTCTCGACTCACAGAGATAAGATCGCTATGTACGCAAGTTTCCTTCGTTCGGAACGACTTAGTTACGTACCTGTAAGTGAGATATACCGAAAGTTTTCATAACACATCAAGAAAATGAGGAACAACGCTTCTCGCTTACAAAGCTAAGATGGAAGTGTACGCAAGTTTCCTTCGTTCGGAACGACTTAGTTACGTGCCTGTAAGTTTAGATATACCTGAAGTTTTCATAACACATCAAGGAAATTGAGGAACAACGCTTCTCGGACTCAACAGAGCTAAGATCGCCTCAAGTGTACGCAAGCTTTCCTTCGTTCGGAAACGACTTAGTTACGTGCCTGTAATGAGATTTGCCGAAAATTTTCATAACACATCAAGGAAATTGAGGAACAACGCTTCTCGGCACACAGAGCTAAGATCGCTATGTACGCAAGTTTCCTTACGTTCGGAACGACTTAGTTACGTGCCTGTAAGCGAGATTTGCCGAAAGATTTCATAACACATCAAGGAAATTGAGGAACAACGCTTCTCGGCTCACAGAGCTAAGATCGCTATGTACGCAAGTTTCCTTCGTTCGGAACGACTTAGTTACGTGCCTGTAAGTGAGATTTGCCGAAAATTTTCATAACACATCAAGGAAATTGAGGAACAACGCTTCTCGGCTCACAGAGCTAAGATCGCTATGTACGCAAGTTTCCTTTTTTCGGAACGACTTAGTTACGTACCTGTAAGTGAGATTTGCCGAAAATTTTCATAACACATCAAGGAAATTGAGGAACAACGCTTCTCGGCACACAGAGCTAAGATCGCTATGTACGCAAGTTTCCTTCGTTCGGAACGACTTAGTTACGTACCTGTAAGTGAGATATACCGAAAGTTTTCATAACACATAATGGAAATTGAGGAACAACGCTTCTCGGCACACAGAGCTAAGATCGCTATGTACGCAAGTTTCCTTCGTTCGGAACGACTTAGTTACGTGCCTGTAAGTGAGATTTGCCAAAAATTTTCATAACACATCAAGGAAATTGAGGAACAACCCTTCTCGGCACACAGAGATAAGATCGCTATGTACGCAAGTTTCCTTCGTTCGGAACGACTTAGTTACGTGCCTGTAAGTGAGATTGGCCGAAAATTTTTATAACACATCAAGGAAATTGAGGAACAACGCTTCTCGGCTCACAGAGATAAGATCGCTATGTACGCAAGTTTCCTTCGTTCGGAACGACTTAGTTACGTGCCTGTAAGTGAGATTTGCCGAAAATTTTCATAACACATCAAGGAAATTGAGGAACAACGCTTCTCGGCTCACAGAGATAAGATCGCTATGTACGCAAGTTTTCTTCGTTCGGAACGACTTAGTTACGTGCCTGTAAGCGAGATTTGCCGTAAATTTTCATAACACATCAAGGAAATTGAGGAACAACGCTTCTCGGCACACAGAGCTAAGATCGCTATGTACGCAAGTTTCCTTCGTTCGGAACGACTTAGTTACGTGCCTGTAAGCGAGATTTGCCGAAAATTTTCATAACACATCAAGAAATTGAGAGAACAAACGCTTTTCTCGGCACACAGAGCTTTAGATGGTAGCGTACGCAAGTTTTCTTCGTTCGGAACGACTTAGTTACGTGCCTGTAAGTGAGATACACCGAAAATTTTCATAACACATCAAGGAAATTGAGGAACAACGCTTCTCGGCTCACAGAGATAAGATCGCTATGTACGCAAGTTTCCTTGGTTCGGAACGACTTAGTTACGTGCCTGTAAGCGAGATTTGCCGAAAATTTTCATAAAAAAAGGAAATAGAGGAACAACGCTTCTCGGCACACAAAGCTAAGATCGCTATGTACGCAAGTTTCCTTCGTTCGGAACGACTTAGTTACATGCCTGTAAGCGAGATTTGCCGAAAATTTTCATAACACATCAAGGAAATTGAGGAACAACGCTTCTCGGCTTACAAAGCTAAGATGGAAGTGTACGCAAGTTTCCTTCGTTCGGAACGACTTAGTTACGTGCCTGTAAGTGAGATTTGCCGAAAATTTTCATAACACATCAAGGAAATTGAAGAACAACGCTTCTCGGCTCACAAAGATAAGATCGGAGTGTACGCAAGTTTCCTTCGTTCGGAACGACTTAGTTACGTGCCTGTAAGTGAGATTTGCCGAAAATTTTCATAACACATCAAGGAAATTGAGGAACAACGCTTTCTCGGCTAAACACAAGAGCTGAAGATCGCTATGTACGCAAGTTTCCTTCGTTCGGAACGACTTAGTTACGTGCCTGTAAGTGAGATTTGCCGAAAATTTTCATAACACATCAAGGAAATTGAGGAACAACGCTTCTCGGCACACAGAGCTAAGATCGCTACGTACGCAAGTTTCCTTCGTTCGGAACGACTTAGTTACGTGCCTGTAAGCGAGATTTGCCGAAAATTTTCATAACACATCAAGGAAAATTGAGGAACAACGCTTCTCGGCGATAAACAGAGCTAAGATCGCTATGTACGCAAGTTTCCTTCGTTCGGAACGACTTAGTTACGTGCCCTGTAAGTGAGATATACCGAAAGTTTTCATAACACATCAATACAATTGAGGAACAACGCTTCTCGGAAACACAGAGCTAAGATCGCTATATACGCAAGTTTCCTTCGTTCGGAACGACTTAGTTACGTACCTGTAAGTGAGATATGCCGAAAATTTTCATAACACATCAAGGAAATTGAGGAACAACGCTTCTCGGCACACAGAGCTAAGATAGCTATGTACGCAAGTTTCCTTCGTTCGGATCGACTTAGTTACGTACCTGTAAGTGAGATTTGCCGAAAATTTTCATAACACATCAAGGAAATTGAGGAACAACGCTTCTCGGCTCACAGAGCTAAGATCGCTATGTACGCAAGTTTCCTTCGTTCGGAACGACTTAGTTACGTGGCTGTAAGTGAGATTTGCCGAAAATTTTCATAACACATCAAGGAAATTGAGGAACAACGCTTCTCGGCTCACAGAGCTAAGATCGCTATGTACGCAAGTTTCCTTCGTTCGGAACGACTTAGTTACGTGCCTGTAAGTGAGATTTGCCGAAAATTTTCATAAAACACATCTAGGAAATTGAGGAACAACGCTTCTCGGCACACAGAGCTAAGATCGCTATGTACGCAAGTTTCCTTCGTTCGGAACGACTTAGTTACGTACCTGTAAGCGAGATTTGCCGAAAATTTTCATAACACATCAAGGAAATTGAGGAACAACGCTTCTCGGCACACAGAGCTAAGATCGCTATGTACGCAAGTTTCCTTCGTTCGGAACGACTTAGTGACGTGCCTGTAAGTGAGATTTGCCGAAAATTTTCATAACACATCAAGGAAATTGAGGAACAACGCTTCTCGGCACACAGAGCTAAGATCGCTATGTACGCAAGTTTCCTTCGTTCGGGAACGACTTAGTTACGTGCCTGTAAGTGAGATTTACCGAAAGTTTTCATAACACATCAAGGAAATTGAGGAACAACGCTTCTCGGCTTACAAAGCTAAGATGGAAGTGTACGCAAGTTTCCTTCGTTCGGAACGACTTAGTTACGTGCCTGTAAGCGAGATTTGCCGAAAATTTTCATAACACATCAAGGAAAATTGAGGAACAACGCTTCTCGGCTCACAAAGCTAAGAGGGAAGTGTACGCAAGTTTCCTTCGTTCGGAACGACTTAGTTACGTACCTGTAAGTGAGATATACAAAAAGTTTTCATAACACATCATGGAAATTGAGGAACAACGCTTCTCGGCACACAGAGCTAAGATCGCTATGTACGCAAGTTTCCTTCGTTCGGAACGACTTAGTTACGTGCCTGTAAGCGAGATTTGCAGAAAATTTTCATAACACAACAAGGAAATTGAGGAACAACGCTTCTCGGCTCACAGAGCTAAGATCGCTATGTACGCACAAGTTTCCTTCGTTCGGAACGACTTAGTTACGTGCCTGTAAGAGAGATTTGCCGAAAATTTTCATAACACATCAAGGAAATTGAGGAACAACGCTTCTCGGAACAGAGCTAAGATCGCTATGTACGCAAGTTTCCTTCGTTCGGAACGACTTAGTTACGTGCCTGTAAGCGAGATTTGCTTAAAATTTTCAAAACACATCAAGGAAATTGAGGAACAACGCTTCTCGGCTCACAGAGCTAAGATCGCTATGTACGCAAGTTTCCTTCGTTCGGAACGACTTAGTTACGTGCCTGTAAGCGAGATTTGCCGAAAGTTTTCATAACACATCAAGGAAATTGAGGAACAACGCTTCTCGGCACACAGAGCTAAGATCGCTATGTACGCAAGTTTCCTTCGTTCGGAACGAGTTAGTTACGTACCTGTAAGTGAGATATACCGAAAGTTTTCATAACACATCAAGGAAATTGAGGAACAACGCTTCTCGGCCGGCAAATCTCACTTACAGGCACGTAACTAAGTCGTTCCGAACGAAGGAAACTTGCGTACATAGCGATCTTAGCTCTGTGAGCCGAGAAGCGTTGTTCCTCAATTTCCTTGATGTGTTATGAAAATTTTCGGCAAATCTCACTTACAGGCACGTAACTAAGTCGTTCCGAACGAAGGAAAACTTGCGTACATAGCGATCTTAGCTCTGTGAGCCGAGAAGCGTTGTTCCTCAATTTCCTTGATGTGTTATGAAAATTTTCGGCAAATCTCACTTACAGGCACGTAACTAAGTCGTTCCGAACGAAGGAAACTTGCGTACATAGCGATCTTAGCTCTGTGAGCCGAGAAGCGTTGTTCCTCAATTTCCTTGATGTGTTATGAAAATTTTCGGCAAATCTCACTTACAGGCACGTAACTAAGTCGTTCCGAACGAAGGAAACTTGCGTACATAGCGATCTTAGCTCTGTGAGCCGAGAAGCGTTGTTCCTCAATTTCCTTGATGTGTTATGAAAATTTTCGGCAAATCTCACTTACAGGCACGTAACTAAGTCGTTCCGAACGAAGGAAACTTGCGTACATAGCGATCTTAGCTCTGTGAGCCGAGAAGCGTTGTTCCTCAATTTCCTTGATGTGTTATGAAAATTTTCGGCAAATCTCACTTACAGGCACGTAACTAAGTCGTTCCGAACGAAGGAAACTTGCGTACATAGCGATCTTAGCTCTGTGTGCCGAGAAGCGTTGTTCCTCAATTTCCTTGATGTGTTATGAAAATTTTCGGCAAATCTCACTTACAGGCACGTAACTAAGTCGTTCCGAACGAAGGAAACTTGCGTACATAGCGATCTTAGCTCTGTGAGCCGAGAAGCGTTGTTCCTCAATTTCCTTGATGTGTTATGAAAATTTTCGGCAAATCTCACTTACAGGCACGTAACTAAGTCGTTCCGAACGAAGGAAACTTGCGTACATAGCGATCTTAGCTCTGTGAGCCGAGAAGCGTTGTTCCTCAATTTCCTTGATGTGTTATGAAAATTTTCGGCAAATCTCACTTACAGGCACGTAACTAAGTCGTTCCGAACGAAGGAAACTTGCGTACATAGCGATCTTAGCTCTGTGAGCCGAGAAGCGTTGTTCCTCAATTTCCTTGATGTGTTATGAAAATTTTCGGCAAATCTCACTTACAGGCACGTAACTAAGTCGTTCCGAACGAAGGAAACTTGCGTACATAGCGATCTTAGCTCTGTGTGCCGAGAAGCGTTGTTCCTCAATTTCCTTGATGTGTTATGAAAATTTTCGGCAAATCTCACTTACAGGCACGTAACTAAGTCGTTCCGAACGAAGGAAACTTGCGTACATAGCGATCTTAGCTCTGTGAGCCGAGAAGCGTTGTTCCTCAATTTCCTTGATGTGTTATGAAAATTTTCGGCAAATCTCACTTACAGGCACGTAACTAAGTCGTTCCGAACGAAGGAAACTTGCGTACATAGCGATCTTAGCTCTGTGAGCCGAGAAGCGTTGTTCCTCAATTTCCTTGATGTGTTATGAAAATTTTCGGCAAATCTCACTTACAGGCACGTAACTAAGTCGTTCCGAACGAAGGAAACTTGCGTACATAGCGATCTTAGCTCTGTGAGCCGAGAAGCGTTGTTCCTCAATTTCCTTGATGTGTTATGAAAATTTTCGGCAAATCTCACTTACAGGCACGTAACTAAGTCGTTCCGAACGAAGGAAACTTGCGTACATAGCGATCTTAGCTCTGTGTGAGCCGAGAAGCGTTGTTCCTCAATTTCCTTGATGTGTTATGAAAATTTTCGGCAAATCTCACTTACAGGCACGTAACTAAGTCGTTCCGAACGAAGGAAACTTGCGTACATAGCGATCTTAGCTCTGTGAGCCGAGAAGCGTTGTTCCTCAATTTCCTTGATGTGTTATGAAAATTTTCGGCAAATCTCACTTACAGGCACGTAACTAAGTCGTTCCGAACGAAGGAAACTTGCGTACATAGCGATCTTAGCTCTGTGAGCCGAGAAGCGTTGTTCCTCAATTTCCTTGATGTGTTATGAAAATTTTCGGCAAATCTCACTTACAGGCACGTAACTAAGTCGTTCCGAACGAAGGAAACTTGCGTACATAGCGATCTTAGCTCTGTGTGCCGAGAAGCGTTGTTCCTCAATTTCCTTGATGTGTTATGAAAATTTTCGGCAAATCTCACTTACAGGCACGTAACTAAGTCGTTCCGAACGAAGGAAACTTGCGTACATAGCGATCTTAGCTCTGTGAGCCGAGAAGCGTTGTTCCTCAATTTCCTTGATGTGTTATGAAAATTTTCGGCAAATCTCACTTACAGGCACGTAACTAAGTCGTTCCGAACGAAGGAAACTTGCGTACATAGCGATCTTAGCTCTGTGAGCCGAGAAGCGTTGTTCCTCAATTTCCTTGATGTGTTATGAAAATTTTCGGCAAATCTCACTTACAGGCACGTAACTAAGTCGTTCCGAACGAAGGAAACTTGCGTACATAGCGATCTTAGCTCTGTGAGCCGAGAAGCGTTGTTCCTCAATTTCCTTGATGTGTTATGAAAATTTTCGGCAAATCTCACTTACAGGCACGTAACTAAGTCGTTCCGAACGAAGGAAACTTGCGTACATAGCGATCTTAGCTCTGTGAGCCGAGAAGCGTTGTTCCTCAATTTCCTTGATGTGTTATGAAAATTTTCGGCAAATCTCACTTACAGGCACGTAACTAAGTCGTTCCGAACGAAGGAAACTTGCGTACATAGCGATCTTAGCTCTGTGTGAGCCGAGAAGCGTTGTTCCTCAATTTCCTTGATGTGTTATGAAAATTTTCGGCAAATCTCACTTACAGGCACGTAACTAAGTCGTTCCGAACGAAGGAAACTTGCGTACATAGCGATCTTAGCTCTGTGAGCCGAGAAGCGTTGTTCCTCAATTTCCTTGATGTGTTATGAAAATTTTCGGCAAATCTCACTTACAGGCACGTAACTAAGTCGTTCCGAACGAAGGAAACTTGCGTACATAGCGATCTTAGCTCTGTGAGCCGAGAAGCGTTGTTCCTCAATTTCCTTGATGTGTTATGAAAATTTTCGGCAAATCTCACTTACAGGCACGTAACTAAGTCGTTCCGAACGAAGGAAACTTGCGTACATAGCGATCTTAGCTCTGTGAGCCGAGAAGCGTTGTTCCTCAATTTTCCTTGATGTGTTATGAAAATTTTCGGCAAATCTCACTTACAGGCACGTAACTAAGTCGTTCCGAACGAAGGAAACTTGCGTACATAGCGATCTTAGCTCTGTGAGCCGAGAAGCGTTGTTCCTCAATTTCCTTGATGTGTTATGAAAATTTTCGGCAAATCTCACTTACAGGCACGTAACTAAGTCGTTCCGAACGAAGGAAACTTGCGTACATAGCGATCTTAGCTCTGTGTGCCGAGAAGCGTTGTTCCTCAATTTCCTTGATGTGTTATGAAAATTTTCGGCAAATCTCACTTACAGGCACGTAACTAAGTCGTTCCGAACGAAGGAAACTTGCGTACATAGCGATCTTAGCTCTGTGAGCCGAGAAGCGTTGTTCCTCAATTTCCTTGATGTGTTATGAAAATTTTTGGCAAATCTCACTTATAGGCACGTAACTAAGTCGTTCCGAACGAAGGAAACTTTCGTACATAGCGATCTTATCTCTGTGAGCCGAGAAGCGTTGTTCCTCAATTTCCTTGATGTGTTATGAGAATATTCGGCAAATCTCACTTACAGGCAGGTAACTAAGTCGTTCCGAACGAAGAAAACTTGCGTACATAGCGATTTTAGCTCTGTGAGCCGAGAAGCGTTGTTCCTCAATTTCCTTGATGTGTTATGAAAATTTTCGGGCAAATCTCACTTACAGGCACGTAACTAAGTCGTTCCGAACGAAGGAAACTTGCGTACATAGCGATCTTAGCTCTGTGAGCCGAGAAGCGTTGTTCCTCAATTTCCTTGATGTGTTATGAAAATTTTCGGCAAATCTCACTTACAGGCACGTAACTAAGTCGTTCCGAACGAAGGAAACTTGCGTACATAGCGATCTTAGCTCTGTGAGCCGAGAAGCGTTGTTCCTCAATTTCCTTGATGTGTTATGAAAATTTTCGGCAAATCTCACTTACAGGCACGTAACTAAGTCGTTCCGAACGAATAGCGATCTTAGCTCTGGAGCCGAGAAGCGTTGTTCCTCAATTTCCTGATGTGTTATGAAAACTTTCGGCAAATCTCACTTACAGGCACGTAACTAAGTCGTTCCGAACGAAGGAAACTTGCGTACATAGCGATCTTAGCTCTGTGAGCCGAGAAGCGTTGTTCCTCAATTTCCTTGATGTGTTATGAAAATTTTCGGCAAATCTCACTTACAGGCACGTAACTAAGTCGTTCCGAACGAAGGAAACTTGCGTACATAGCGATCTTAGCTCTGTGAGCCGAGAAGCGTTGTTCCTCAATTTCCTTGATGTGTTATGAAAATTTTCGGCAAATCTCACTTACAGGCACGTAACTAAGTCGTTCCGAACGAAGGAAACTTGCGTACATAGCGATCTTAGCTCTGTGAGCCGAGAAGCGTTGTTCCTCAATTTCCTTGATGTGTTATGAAAATTTTCGGCAAATCTCACTTACAGGCACGTAACTAAGTCGTTCCGAACGAAGGAAACTTGCGTACACTTCCATCTTAGCTTTGTGAGCCGAGAAGCGTTGTTCCTCAATTTCCTTGATGTGTTATGAAAATTTTCGGCAAATCTCACTTACAGGCACGTAACTAAGTCGTTCCGAACGAAGGAAACTTGCGTACATAGCGATCTTATCTCTGTGAGCCGAGAAGCGTTGTTCCTCAATTTCCTTGATGTGTTATGAAAATTTTCGGCAAATCTCACTTACAAGCACGTAACTAAGTCGTTCCGAACGAAGGAAACTTGCGTACATAGCGATCTTAGCTCTGTGAGCCGAGAAGCGTTGTTCCTCAATTTCCTTCGATGTGTTATGAAAAATTTTCGGCAAATCTCACTTACAGGCACATAACTAAGTCGTTCCGAACGAAGGAAACTTGCGTACATAGCGATCTTAGCTCTGTGTGCCGAGAAGCGTTGTTCCTCAATTTCCTTGATGGGTTATGAAAATTTTCGGCAAATCTCACTTACAGGCACGTAACTAAGTCGTTCCGAACGAAGGAAACTTGCGTACATAGCGATCTTAGCTCTGTGAGCCGAGAAGCGTTGTTCCTCAATTTCCTTGATGTGTTATGAAAATTTTCGGCAAATCTCACTTACAGGCACGTAAACTAAGTCGTCCGAACGAAGGAAACTTGCGTACATAGCGATCTTAGCTCTGTGAGCCGAGAAGCGTTGTTCCTCAATTTCCTTGATGTGTTATGAAAATTTTCGGCAAATCTCACTTACAGGCACGTAACTAAGTCGTTCCGAACGAAGGAAACTTGCGTACATTAGCGATCTTAGCTCTGTGAGCCGAGAAGCGTTGTTCCTCAATTTCCTTGATGTGTTATGAAAATTTTCGGCAAATCTCACTTACAGGCACGTAACTAAGTCGTTCCGAACGAAGGAAACTTGCGTACATAGCGATCTTAGCTCTGTGAGCCGAGAAGCGTTGTTCCTCAATGTTCCTTGATGTGTTATGAAAATTTTCGGCAAATCTCACTTACAGGCACGTAACTAAGTCGTTCCGAAACGAAGGAAACTTGCGTACATAGCGATCTTAGCTCTGTGAGCCGAGAAGCGTTGTTCCTCAATTTCCTTGATGTGTTATGAAAATTTTCGGCAAATCTCACTTACAGGCACGTAACTAAGTCGTTCCGAACGAAGGAAACTTGCGTACACTAGCGATCTTAGCTCTGTGAGCCGAGAAGCGTTGTTCCTCAATTTCCTTGATGTGTTATGAAAATTTTCGGCAAATCTCACTTACAGGCACGTAAACTAAGTCGTTCCGAACGAAGGAAACTTGCGTACATAGCGATCTTAGCTCTGTGAGCCGAGAAGCGTTGTTCCTCAATTTCCTTGATGTGTTATGAAAATTTTCGGCAAATCTCATCCTTACAGGCACGTAACTAAGTCGTTCCGAACGAAGGAAACTTGCGTACATAGCGATCTTAGCTCTGTGAGCCGAGAAGCGTTGTTCCTCAATTTCCTTGATGTGTTATGAAAATTTTCGGCAAATCTCACTTACAGGCACGTAACTAAGTCGTTCCGAACGAAGGAAACTTGCGTACCATAGCGATCTTATCTCTGTGAGCCGAGAAGCGTTGTTCCTCAATTTCCTTGATGTGTTATGAAAATTTTCGGCAAATCTCACTTACAGGCACGTAACTAAGTCGTTCCGAACGAAGGAAACTTGCGTACATAGCGATCTTAGCTCTGTGTGCCGAGAAGCGTTGTTCCTAAATTTCCTTGATGTGTTAGGAAAATTTTCGGCAAATCTCACTTACAGGCACGTAACTAAGTCGTCCAGAACGAAGGAAATTTACGTACATAGCGATCTTATCTCTGTGAGCCGAGAAGCGTTGTTCCTCAATTTCCTTGATGTGTTATGAAAATTTTCGGCAAATCTCTCTTACAGGCACGTAACTAAGTCGTTCCGAACGAAGGAAACTTGCGTACATAGCGATCTTATCTCTGTGAATTACAGGCACGTAACTAAGTCGTTCCGAACGAAGGAAACTTGCGTACATAGCGATCTTAGCTCTGTGAGCCGAGAAGCGTTGTTCCTCAATTTCCTTGATGTGTTATGAAAAATTTTCGGTAAATCTCACTTACAGGCACGTAACTAAGTCGTTCCGAACGAAGGAAACTTGCGTACATAGCGATCTTAGCTCTGTGAGCCGAGAAGCGTTGTTCCTCAATTTCCTTGATGTGTTATGAAAATTTTCGGCAAATCTCACTTACAGCACGTAAACTAAGTCGATCCGAACGAAGGAAACTTGCGTACATAGCGATCTTATCTCTGTGAGCCGAGAAGCGTTGTTCCTCAATTTCCTTGATGTATTTATGAAAATTTTCGGCAAATCTCACTTACAGGCACGTAACTAAGTCGTTCCGAACGAAGGAAACTTGCGTACATAGCGATATTAGCTCTGTGAGCCGAGAAGCGTTGTTCCTCAATTTCCTTGATGTGTTATGAAATTTTTCGGCAAATCTCACTTACAGGCACGTAACTAAGTCGTTCCGAACGAAAGAAACTTGCGTACATAGCGATCTTAGCTCTGTGAGCCGAGAAGCGTTGTTCCTCAATTTCCTTGATGTGTTATGAAAATTTTCGGCAATTCTCACTTACAGGCACGTAACTATGACGTTCCGAACAAAGGAAACTTGCGTACATAGCGATCTTAGCTCTGTGAGCCGAGAAGCGTTGTTCCTCAATTTCCTTGATGTGTTATAAAAATTTTCGGCAAAATCTCACTTACAGGCACGTAACTAAGTCGTTCCGAACGAAAGAAACTTGAGTACATAGCGATCTTAGCTTCTGTGAGCCGAGAAACGTTGTTCCTCAATTTCCTTGATGTTTATGAAAATATTCGGCAAATCTCACTTACAGGCACGTAACTAAGTCGTTCCGAACGAAGGAAACTTGCGTACCTAGCGACTTTAGCTCTGTGAACCGAGAAGCGCTGTCCCTCAATTTCCTTGATGTGTTTTGAAAATTTTCGACAAACCTTACTTACAGTTACGTAACTAAGTCGTTCCGAACGAAGGAAACTTGCGTACACAGCGATCTTATCTTCGGTTGAGCCGAGAAGCGTTGTTCCTCAATTTCCTTGATGTGTTATGAAAATTTTCGGCAAATCTCACTTACAGGCACGTAACTAAGTCGTTCCGAACGAAGGAAACTTGCGTACACTTAGCGATCTTAGCTAGCGCTGTGAGCCGAGAAGCGTTGTTCCTCAATTTCCTTGATGTGTTATGAAAATTTTCGGCAAATCTCACTTACAGGTCAGCGTAACTAAGTCGTTCCGAAACGAAGAGGCACGTAACTAAGTCGTTCCGAACGAAGGAAACTTGCGTACACTTCCATCTTAGCTTTGTTAGCAGAGAAGCGTTGTTCCTCAATTTCCTTGATGTGTTATGAAAATTTTCGGCAAATCTCACTTACAGGCACGTAACTAAGTCGTTCCGAACGAAGGAAACTTGCGTACATAGCGATCCTGCTTAGACTCGCTTGTGAGTCCTTTGTTGAGACGAAGCGTTGTTCCTCAATTTTCCTTGATGTTATGAAAATTTTCGGCAAATCTCACTTACAGGCACGTAACTAAGTCGTTCCGAACGAAGGAAACTTGCGTACATAGCGATCTTATATCTGTGAGCCGAGAAGCGTTGTTCCTCAATTTCCTTGATGTGTTTTGAAAATTTTCGGCAAATCTCACTTACAGGCACGTAACTAAGTCGTTCCGAACGAAGGAAACTTGCGTACATAGCGATCTTAGCTTTGTGAGCCGAGAAGCGTTGTTCCTCAATTTCCTTGATGTGTTATGAAAATTTTCGGCAAATCTCACTTACAGGCACGTAACTAAGTCGTTCCGAATGAAGGAAACTTGCGTACACTTCCATCTTAGCTTTGTGAGCCGAGAAGCGTTGTTCCTCAATTTCCTTGATGTGTTATGAAAATTTTCGGCAAATCTCACTTACAGGCACGTAACTAAGTCGTTCCGAACGAAGGAAACTTGCGTACATAGCGATCTTATCTCTGTGAGCCGAGAAGCGTTGTTCCTCAATTTCCTTGATGTTTTATGAAAATTTTCGGCAAATCTCACTTACAGGCACGTAACTAAGTCGTTCCGAATGAAGGAAACTTGCGTACATAGCGATCTTATCTCTGTGAGCCGAGAAGCGTTGTTCCTCAATTTCCTTGATGTGTTATGAAAATTTTCGGAAAATCTCACTTACAAGGCACGTAACTAAGTCGTTCCGAAATGAAGGAAACTTGCGTACATAGCGATCTTAGCTCTGTGTGCCGAGAAGCGTTGTTCCTCAATTTCCTTGACGTGTTATGAAAATTTTCGGCAAATCTCGCTTACAGGCACGTAACTAAGTCGTTCCGAACGAAGGAAAACTTGCGTAACATAGCGATCTTAGCTTCTGTGAGCCGAGAAGCGTTGTTCCTCAAATTCCATTGATGTGTTATGAAAAATTTTCGGCAAATCCACTTCC
>CAJQTV010000428.1:0-74377 GCA_907163055.1 Formica aquilonia x Formica polyctena
GACCTTAACGCTGACATCCAAGGTCAAACCAATGACACCATCTTATATTCCCCTCAAAACCATACAATTTTTGTTCAAAACGTTTTTCTCTAAAATACTTAGTTTTTGAAAGAAAATGGGTGTACGGGTGGTCTAGGACACCCTGTATATCTATCCCAAGTAGCAAACTGACGTCACAATGACAGTAAATTTTGGTCACAAAATTACCAATTAAACGTCCTAAGTTAGATCTCATGAGACCTGAAAATGACGTCGATATGTCACATCCACGGTACGTCATTTTCTGACGTTTATTTGACGGCAAAACTGAGATCACAATGACAATAATAATGTATAATAACACATATTAACGTGATATATATTATAGGTAAATTTAAATAATTTAGTTTATAAAATTAAAGATTTTATTTATATGAAAGTTAATTTCTGTTTTATATTTTAAACAGATAATAACGAACGATTTTCACTGATTTGCACAGAAATTGTCCGAATAAATTAAAATCAGACATTATCTATCCGATTTTTCAAAAATCAGTTCAGTATCTGAATTTCCCGGTACGGGAATCGCATCAGAAGTTGAACTGATAAAAATAATTACAATATTATTAACCGCATTTTGCACGCTTTATATACGCTCATGACAAAAATTTGAATACGGGTATAGATAGTGAATAACGCGCCGCATAACGGTAAGCAAATGAACTATAATCTTAAAACTAGTTACAAAAAAACTTTATTTAGATGACCATAGGACGTCTTTAAAATGACGTTTTTGGCTAGTCTAAAAAATGACGTCTTTTAAATATCAATTATTAGTCGCCGACGTTATAGACCAAAAATAGACGTCATTATGTCGTCTTTTGACGTCGCTCTGCTACTTGGGATAGAACGTCGCCCAGTATATTATTGGTATATCTATAGAATGTCGTCCAAGTATGTTATTGGTATATCATGCAGAGATATTAAAAGTATATTCTGAGAATATACGAGAAATAATATACTATAAGAGATAGTAAAAGTATATTCTGAGAATATACGAGAAATAATGTACTATAAGTGATGTTACAGAATGTTCTCACTATATTATATCTGTAACGTATGTTCACAGTATGAGTATAGAATATTCGAATGATATCATGTGCTGTTAGGCCCATTAATATTCGAAATACGTACTATAACATTTTGAGAATGTGCGGAGGATGTTCCTATGTCTGCCCTAGAAGCCTACTCAGTATATACTGAAAATATTTCTTGGTATATTATAAGTATATTAATAAAATATTTTGAGCGCATTACCAGTGTCTACTCGAAATATCTCTTGGTATATTATCAGTATATTTGTAGAATATTTTAAGCATATTATTAATAAATTATATATGGATATATGTAGAAGATAGAAATTTGTTGGAATATATAGGTGTAAGATAAAAAAATAGATTCTTCATGTAAAAAATAAATAAAAATGTAGTTATTTAGTTTATAAACAAAGCTTTAGACAAAAAATGTTATTTCACACTTTGTATTTATTTTTATATGAAGTATCTACTTTTTGATAAAAAAAGTTTCTCTCTCGTTTTTATATATTGCACATATATTTTATATACATATAATATACATATGCTGAGAAATTTTCTTTATAAAATATTATTTAATATATTATAATATACTATATTCTCTGCATTGCACGCAGTAAATATCAACGAAATTCATATATTGACAACTTGAACTTTAGGAACTATCAAAACATATTTTATCCATCAAATATCACTTTTTTCTTTAGCAGCACGTTCTTTTGCATGGGCCAACCATATTTTTATTGGGGATGATATTTGATCATCTGTTGCATCTGCATGGGAGTTTCTTATCACACCTGAAACATATTAATTTTTAAACATTAATAATTTGTTAATATTAATTTTCAAAGTAATTTGTTTAAATTTAAATCAATTATAAAATGTAAGAACAAATTTGTTTTAATGTCAATATAAAAATTGCTTAAAATACCAATATTTATAAAAAAATGTCTCTAAATTCAATAAGTAAATTGCTATAAATATATTTATAAATGTATATATTTTGTATATAAAATTATGCCGTTAAATAATTCAAAATTGCAATTCTGAATTTATTTTACTTACACATAATTACTTTACATAACTGTAAGTTTGAGAAGATATTTTTCTTCTTTGCTCCATACCAACTGTATTTCATTGCCAACTGGTTTGTAAAAATCTGCCTCATAAGTCGAATGCACGAAGTTTTCGTATCTTGGCTTACACGTTGGGCAATTGTTTAATCTAAAATATAATTACACAGTTAATATCAGTTGAATATTTTGCCTAGCATCATTTATTGACTTAGTTCTACTTTAAAAAGCTTTCTAATGATGTTACAAAATGAAGATATACTTTGATGAAAACTCAAATCTTGAGATCAGAAATGCAATAGAAAATTATTATGGAAGAAAACTTTAAATACAAATAAACTTTTACATAAGAAAATGGTAATATGATAGTCTTAAAGTAATATGCGTCTTTAGAATATTTGTTATAAAGTTATCTTGCACATTAAGGGGATCCAAAAGTGACGGCCGAACTCCGACGGGTTAGCGCCCTCATCCAAGCGTAACTAAAATTATCGATAATACCGACCGAAATTATCGATAATATCAATAATTTTAGTTCCGCTGTTACCGATATGAATATTTTTGCATGTTCTATGCATATTTGAAAGAGAATTGTGTTCAATATGTTGAAATCGGACAACATCGTGTATTTCTACTGCTCTATTGCCTCGCACGCATATCTAAGCGTATTTAAGCGTATAGATAACAGTATAATATAGACGTGTCTGCCTTTATCACATATTTGAACATAATTTCACATTGTTCATACGGGCTATGTGTCTTCCCATATATCTTCCAAGAGGAATAACATTTGGTTAGGTGTTATATATATAATTGTGTATATATATATATATATATATGTATATGTATAATATGTACATAGACGTATACAGATGTATGTGTATGATATATATACATATATTCTGAATATTATCATGTAACTTTCCATAAGTTGCGATCTATGCAATGCAGCTAATTTTTTTCAATCAATATAATCAATGGATATATAACAACAATGTATTATTTATACAAATATATATTATATTGTCTTTTTTTTGTTCGTATACATAAATGTTTATATATTTGTAATAAACATTTATAATACATTGTTTGTCTCCATCGCAACAGAATAATATATCGCCTCTGGCATATATTTTTTAACACACATGCAAATTGCATCTAGTGTGAAATAACAACCAGCTCACGAATTGATCGCCTCTGGCATATATTTTTTAACCAAAGCGAACATGCAAAACGCATTTGGTGTCAAATATTCTTAAAACAACCAGCTTATTTTATGTCGTGTTTAGTATCATTTTTATCGCAAGAATCTCATTAATCCATTATAATTATATTCATATTAATAACATCCAAAATGTAAGTTTCAGTTTTTATTTTGTAAAATGTTTATATTTTATACATAAGGAAAGATCCCCGATGATATAGAATCGACAAAAGCGAGAGCAAGAAAGAATGAAGGAGCAAGCGAGATGACAAACATCAAAGAGTTCCGAAGTCTCGCTCGCCAGGCTCCCTTTCTCTGTAATCTTTGACGTGTATATGTCATCTTATTATAGAAAATAAAATCTCTGTATTTCGCATTTTATATATATGAAAATAATTGTAATGGATTAATTACATTTTTGCGATTAAAATGACACTAAATATAACATAAATCGGATTATTTTTAATGAAATAAGTAATCATAATTTTAATTATATAATTGATTAAAAATTATCTGATTTCGTGTTTCGTATTATTTTAATTGGTAAAATATCATGAATTCATTGTAATTATTTTCGGATCAATAAGCGCGAAAAACAAAAATTTTACAGTAACGGTATATAACGCGAGAGATTATAGATAAAGCGAGCCTCGCGAGCGAGACTTCGGAAGTCTTTCATGTTAGCTATCTCGCTTGCTCCTCATTCGTTCTCTCTCTCTCTCTCTTTCTCTGCTTGTTCTTTATTGTATTCTTTCATTCCCATTATTATAATCTTTTATTTGTTCGACTTTTATTCTTTCTATTCTTGTTTTCCTATATGATAATAAATTAATTTATTCATCTTTATTTTATAAAGCATAAATAAGATATTGTATATTTTATAAATAAAAAAAGTATTATGTATGTGTGCGTGTGTATTTTTGTATGTGCATGTTGTATTTAACTAAAGTGAAACGTAATTATGTATTGTATTAACTACATATAGTGAAATAAAAAAAGGAAATAACGTATTGTATATCTCATTTATGCTGTGTAAAATAAAAATAAATAAATACATTTATTTATTTTTATGTAAGGAGACGAGAATAGAAAGAATAAAAGTTGAGCAAAGAAAGGAATATAATAATGGGAATAAAAGAATACAATAATGAACGAGCAGAGAGAGAGAGAGAGAGAGAAGCGCGAGTGAACGCGTAAGTGAATATAACTGCTAAAAAATTACTTTTTTAAAAAAAAGTGAAAAAAAAGCGCCAAGTGCACGCGCATAAGCGTCTTTTACTATAAAAGAACTCTTATACAAAATAGTGTTATTTTAATTATTTTAATACAAAAACACTGTCACATCCAAACTAAAAAGCTGTTTCACAAAATAGTTGTTTTAATTTTCTACAAAAATAATGTGATATATGATAAAAATATTGCGCCAAATAATAAAAATTTATGTTACAAAATTTATTTATTATTACTTCTAATATTAAGAATTGTATCAAATTGCAATGTGATTAAAATAGTGGAACATATTTAAGTGAAAGAAATTTTTTATTAAGAAAACAAATTTCAATATAAAATAACTTTTTAATTAGAGAAAAACTTGGCGCTGCTAAACTGAACATATGCTAATTAACGTATTATTTACATTTTGAATTTTTGCAGCGCCAAGTTTTTCTCTAATTAAAAAGTTATTTTATACTGAAATTTGTTTTCTTAATAAAAAATTTCTTTTACTTAAATATGTTCCACTATTTTAATCACATTGCAATTTGATACAATTCTTAATATTAGAAGTAATAATAAATAAATTTTGTAACATAAATTTTTATTATTTGGCGCAATATTTTTATCATATATCACATTATTTTTGTAGAAAATTAAAACAACTATTTTGTGAAACAGCTTTTTAGTTTGGATGTAACAGTGTTTTTGTATTAAAATAATTAAAATGACACTATTTTGTATAAGAGTTCTTTTATAGTAAAAGACGCTTATGCGCGTGCACTTGGCGCTTTTTTTTCACTTTTTTTTAAAAAAGTAATTTTTTAGCAGTTATCATTTCTTTTTTTTTTTTTTAATGTGTCATGTACATGTTTTGCTACTATACACATGTTTACGAGCAGTCAGATAAAATTAATATATCTATTATATTTCTGAATTATAAAAAGCAACCCTTTTATTTATTTGATTTCTATTAAACAATATCTATTTGTACATTCTTTTTTTAAAAAAATTATTATCATTAAAATTTAAATATATTATTATATATGCTTGTGCTATGCTATAAATTGTTTGATTAATCCGTCTTGTATCTTGATTATATATCAAAAACGAAAGATGTAAAAAGAAATCCAGTGTATTCAAATGCATTTGTCAAAGGATTGTCATCATATAGTTATTTGTCATGCATCATATGCAATTATAGGTATAAGTAATATTGGTGAAACACAGTCTGTGTGTGCAATTAAGTCTTATAAATTTCTATTTATATTTTATTTCTATTTCTATCTTTTTTTTTAATAATTTATAAATTTTTATAATAAATTTATAAATACATTTATTTTTCAATGGAACTAGAAAAATTTTTCAAACTGTTCAGATTTTGACAAAGTCTGCGACAACATGTCTATTGTAAACCAATCCTTGTATCGATACTAAAAAGAACAAAATAATGAATAATATCAGTTTTAATATAAATTTCTTCTGTCAAATATATATACCAAATAGCATTCTGACAGATGGAAACATACAATATAACAGATCTATTATATTCATTAACAATACTGAAACATGCTTCATCTATTTCAAGCAATGCATTCGCATCAAAACAAGAATTAACTACAATATGTTGATTTGCAATAAACATGATGCCACAGGCTTTGTCAAAATCTTATCAACAGCTTGAAAAATTCTTCTACTACCACTGAAAAATAAATGTGTATTTATAAATTATTCATAAGACATGCATTAACTTTACACAGACTGCATTTCACCAATGTTATTTATACTTATCTATAGTTACATATGATGCATGACGAATAACTATATTTATCTATTTTTTTCAATAATTTATAAATTTTTATAATAAATTTATAAATACATTTATTTTTCAATGGAACTAGAAAAATTTTTCAAGCTGTTAAGATTTGATAAAGTCTGCGGCAACACGTCTATTGCAAACCAACATATTGCATCCAATCCTTGTCTCAATACTAAAAAGAACAAAATAATCAATAATATCAGTTTTAATAATAAATTTCTTCTGTCAAATATATATACCAAATAGCATTCCGACAGATAGAAAAATACAACGTAACAAATCTATTATATTCATTAACAATACTAGAACAGGCTTCATCTATTTCAAGCAATGCATTCGCATCGAAACAAGAATTAACTACAATATGTTGATTTGCAATAAACATGATGCCACAGGCTTTGTCAAAATCTTATCAACAGCTTGAAAAATTCTTCTACTTCCACTGAAAAATAAATGTGTATTTATAAATTATTCATAAGACATGCATTAACTTTACACAGACTGCATTTCACCAATGTTATTTATACTTATCTATAGTTACATATGATGCATGACGAATAACTATATTGATCTATTTTTTTTAATAATTTATAAATTTTTATAATAAATTTATAAATACATTTATTTTTCAATGGAACTAGAAATATTTTTCAAGCTGTTAAGATTTTGATAAAGTCTGCGGCAACACGTCTATTGCAAACCAACATATTGCATCCAATCCTTGTCTCAATACTAAAAAGAACAAAATAATCAATAATATCAGTTTTAATAAAAAATTTCTTCTGTCAAATATATATACCAAATAGCATTCCGACAGATAGAAAAATACAACGTAACAAATCTATTATATTCATTAACAATACTAGAACATGCTTCATCTATTTCAAGCAATGCATTCGCATCGAAACAAAAATTAACTACAATATGTTGATTTGTAATAAACATGATGCCACAGGCTTTGTCAAAATCTTATCAACAGCTTGAAAAATTCTTCTACTTCCACTGAAAAATAAATGTGTATTTATAAATTATTCATAAGACATGCATTAACTTTACACAGACTGCATTTCACCAATGTTATTTATACTTATCTATAGTTACATATGATGCATGACGAATAACTATATTGATCTATTTTTTTTAATAATTTATAAATTTTTATAATAAATTTATAAATACATTTATTTTTCAATGGAACTAGAAAAATTTTTCAAGCTGTTAAGATTTTGATAAAGTCTGCGGCAACACGGCTATTGCAAAGCAACATATTGCATCCAATCCTTGTCTTAATACTAAAAAGAACAAAATAATCAATATCAGTTTTAATAATAAATTTCTTCTGTCAAATATATATACCAAATAGCATTCCGACAGATAAAAAAATACAACGTAACAAATCTATTATATTCATTAACAATACTAGAACATGCTTCATCTATTGCAAGCAATGCATTCGCATCGAAATAAGAATTAACTATAATATGTTGATTTGCAATAAACATGATGCCACAGGCTTTGTCAAAATCTTATCAACAGCTTAAAAAAATTCTTCTACTTCCACTGAAAAATAAATGTATATTTATAAATTATTCATAAGACATGCATTAACTTTTACACACAGACTGCATTTCACCAATGTTATTTATACTTATCTGTAGTCATATGATGCATGACGAATAACTATATGATGACACTCCTTTAACAAATGCATTCAAATATACTAGATTCTTGTGTGCGTATGCCTATATTACTGTTCGCAGTTATCCATACTGGTTTTTGACAGGTATTTGACGTTAAATTTTCCAGAGTCCAATATTATATAGCATAGCACTCTTTCATTTATAAAAAAGTAAAGCTGCAAAATTCTTCCTGATACTTCTGGGTAGTTGTGTGAATCTATAAAATACACACATACATATCTTATAATAAACATATTATAGAATACACACATCTTTTTTTTATAAATATATGTATTGCTATGTTTTGTTCTGTTTTTACATATACATAAATTACTTTTGTAATGTTTTAGTTTTCTCTAATATAAATGAGATATACTTGATCCAACTATCCACAAGTATTACGAAGAATTTTGCATCTTTACTTTTTTATAAATGAAAGCGTACGAACACTGCACCCGGCATTTTGCAAACTTAACCTATACCTGTCAAAAGCAAGTATGGATGCATGCAAGCAGTAACATCGAAGCGCCGTTAGCGCAATCTTTCGTCAAAGACGCCAACCGTACAAGAAATACATTGCCATTATTACATGTGTGTTGTGTACGTGTATATATACGTGTAGCATAATACCACTATATTCTATGCATGTGTTGTGTACATATATAGCGGCAAAGGGGCGACGACCAGGAAGACGATGATGATGATGATGAAGACGTTTCTTACATGAAAATTTCCACATTTCGACTTTGCTTCATAATATCTCTGCTTTATAGAACAGGCAGAGCGAAAATAAAGACACTTTCCTTATATAAATCGAACCCAAGCTATCGATTAAGCTTATCAAGAATTCGATCGGTTCAGCCGTTATTCAGATCTGGTAATCTAAGGTACTCTCAACTATCCGACTCGCGTCTAGATACCCGGGGTGCCTCGCTATTACTACCCGTGGTCTTTGCTTCGCGTGACTTGGCGCGAGACACTACCGTGTCTCTTGATGCGAGACACTACCGTGTCTCTTGATGCGAGGAGCATGAAGCTAAGCGATACGTAGTACATAGCGAGCGAGCGATTAGAAAGAGACAGAGCGTGACAGAGCCTATGATTGAGAGAAAAAAGATACTGCAATAATGTTAGTGCGTACATGTATATTACTCTCACACGCATGAAAGAGACGAAGATAGTACGATTATGTCTGTGTTTGTCATGTACGATTGCAGCTCTGTCTATCGCGACATCACGCAACTAATCTACTGCTCTGTTTTACTCTTGAGCCTCCATCTCGCACACACACATATGCACGAAAATTTTATTTTGCAGAATCTTTTTTATAAAGCTTCTAAACTCACTTCTCTAAGCTCACTTATACTCTTTGATGAAATGCCGAGTGCGGGGTTTACTGATTAGGCACGTGCAGATTACAAATCTTTTATATTAAGTAAATGTTGACGGCACAGGCCGATAACTAAACTGTAATTTTATCATTTTTTTTCACTTTTTATATGAAATGTTAAACTCCGCCCTCCGTTATTATGTATACTTTAATTGTGGAAAAGGATTTTTTGATATCTATAATCAACAAAAAGATTTTGCAAAATAAAGTTTTTATCGATAAAACAGACCCTTTGGGATCCCCTTAATATTTATCTATCTATATTATTTTCTTAACGTTGCAAACATTTACATTCACTATATTATCCAGTTGTTTTATAATATTATTGAATCACAATTATTTCATTACTCAATTACATAAACTTATTCCATGTAGAACATCAGAGATATAACTAACAAGAGTTGTGCAAATTAAAAACTTGCACATTGCTTCCTCATCATTTTATCTTACAAAGCTTAAGCTGCTTTAATCATGCGGTTTTTTCAATTTTTGCTTCCTCATAGAGGAAGCTATGTGAGTAAAATAAAAATTAAAATGAATTCTTTCACTAATCCTCACTAAATTCAATATCAAACATCCTTTAATAATATTCTATTCATGTAAAAAAAATTAATCCTGTATCTCAAATTTTCTGAAAGTTACAGCATGTAAAAACATTTTTCAAAAATTTCAAAATTTTATAAAAAATGAATTCTTTCACGGATATTCACCAAATTCAATACCAATCATCCTTTAATAATATTCTATTCATGTAAAAAAATTTAATCCGATATCTCAAATTTTCTGAAAGTTACAGCGTGCACAGACATTTCTCAAAAAATTCAAAATTTTATAAAAAATAAACCCTTTCATCGATACTCACCAAATTCAGTAGTAACTATCCTTTAATAATATTTTATCCATCTAAAAAAATTTAACCTGATATCTCAAAATTTGCGAAAATTACAATGTATACAGACATTTCTCAAAAAATTAAAAATTTTATAAAAAATGAACCTTTTCATCGATTCTCACCAAATTCAATACCAACCATCTTTGAATGATACTCTATCCATGTAAAAAAAAATTAACCCGGTATCTCAAAAATTGCGGAAGTTAGAGGTTGTACAAAATATCGCGTACATACATACACACACACACACACACACACACACGCGCGCGCGCGCGCGCGCGCGCACACACACACACACACACACACACACACACACACACACATACATACAGACATTTTTTAGGAATATGATTTTCCGACGTTTTGGAACATTCTAAACACATTGGCATAGAAAACTCGAAAAAAAATTTTGTCACGAAAACAAAGCTTCCTCTATGAGGAAGCAAAATTATTCTATATTTAAAATTATTTTATAAAAAGACAGGGATATAACTCACCATATATTTTCTATAAGTTGAGTCGTTGTTTAATTTTGTTTCTACCGCTTCAAGTTCATTTTCATTTTTGAGTGATAGATTTTGGAAAATGTCGACTTCTTTTTCTTCTGAATCCAAGAAACCAACTGACTGTTTCTGTACAATAACCTTTTGATATCTTTGAATTATATTCATTTTCGTCTCTAAGGTTATCAGTTTTCTAATAACAAATTGGCGAAAATTTTCACTTTCTGTAAATTAATGAAAATATTGTAGTTTTGCTTATAAAAACATATAAATAAAATACGAATTTTACACAATTATAAAAATTCACAATACGAAGAAAATGTTGTTGTGCCTCTAGCCGCTAAGGAAGAGGTCTTTAGGGATTTATACGCCCAAAGGATTAGGATCCACGCTCGAAATAAGACACTCCCGAACGTTAGGTATAAATTGATATATTTCACAGATTCTTTCGTACACTTTCACTTCATCGCGATTATAATAGTCGGGCGCGATACGTACGGTATATCGATACTGTTGATATGAGCGAGCGAGTAGCGAGTGATGTTAATGAGCTATATTACTGAGCTAGCGTCGGTGCATCTCGCGCTCAATATATATTAATTAATTAGGTCGTTGATTAGGGAGGAGTGTGGTGTCCCTGACCGGAGCATGTCTCGTGCTCCGCTCGTCAGCTGTCTCGTCAACTGCTTACTCAGCTTCCGAGAACTTTACCGTGACTTCCTTCTCTTTAGTCACGTATCTTACTTTTATTTTATTAATAATCTTTTATTCTTTCTTAATTACTTTTCCTTGGGCTCTTTCCCTGATTCTAATGCTTTGCTTTAATCAGCTCTTTCTCAATCTTTTCTGTTCTACTTTACTTGTTTTATCTTTTAATATTAAGAAATCGGTCGGGTTATGACACCGTGACAATACTAGACAATTATGCAAAAATGAATATTACATATTAAAAGTATATTATAAAGTATATCCTAATCCAAATAAAAAAATAAATATAAGTTACTAATATACCTAAATCATTATCCATCACGTTTAGATTGGCAGTTTGTTGCTTGTTTCTAGTTAACAGGTTCTGTGACTTTGATTGTGATTCTAAAAATAATAAAAGATTTTATTGTAATAATATTAATTATCATGAATATATTATACATTAAATAAAAAAAATCTCAAAAGAGATTTATTCATTTTTTATTTGTAAGGGATGAATAAAAAATGAATAAATGCCTTTTGAGATTTGTTATCTAATGTTTAATAACATCACGAAAGTAAGTATAAAATTTAAGTTATGCATATAATATACATATAGGTACACATATAGTTATCTTAATGCATATAGTTATTAATATTGCATATAAGTTACTAATATACCGAAATCATCATCAATGTTTAGATCGGCAGTTTGTTGTTTGCTTCTAATTAACAGGTTTTGTGACTCTGATAGTGATTCTAAAAATAATAAAAGATTTTATTGTAATAATATTAATTATCATGAATATATTATACATTAGATAATAAAAATCCCAAAAGAGATTTATTCATTTTTTAGTCATAAGGGATGAATAAATCCCTTTAAGGATTTGTTATCTAATGTTTAATAACATCACGAAAATAAGTATAAAATTGAAATTATGCATATAATATACATATAGCTTGTTATGCCTCGGGTGAGGCACGGTAAATTTCGGGATCGTTGCCGGATTAAGATTTAGGAATCTAGGATGCGTCTGGCGGGTTACCCGTAACACTGGACACTTTTTATGTTAAATAAAGCTTTTATTCACTACAAATGGTCTTAGTTATAATTCGTCCTCGTTTTTATTATCTACCCGTGTCGCGTGTCGCGTTAACTGATACTCGCGTGCGCGTGTTTGGAATCGGGTTTACGTCGCGAGACTCGCTTCTCGATCTTCACGATTTTTACTAAGTGTGACTACTCGATATTGCAATAATTATCGACACTTGCTGTTGACACTCGCGACTGTTAGCGATACTGCCCGCGTAATATTAATTAAGGATTAAGACTGTCAGCCGCACGTTAGCGATGGGTCTTTTTATTATCTCCCCTTGGTTTCCCAGGAAGGGATCGTTTAGCGACAAGACCATGTGTCGTGTCGCTCGATTTTTACGGCAAGACCCGGATGCAAGCTAAGGAGTTCTAAGTAGGACTTCTTTGCTTGCATTTTCGCAATTTTCTTATTCCTTTTTATTTCGCTTTTAGGTAGGACTTCTACGTTGCATTTTCGCAACGTCCTTATTCCGCTTGCCTTGATTTCCGCGTTTTCGCAATGAAGTGATTGCGCGGGTTTCGCTTGCGGGGATCGCTCGGGCTTCGCGCGTGGCTCGCGTTGTCAGCGCTTCGCTCGGTCAACGTTCGTAACGTGATCTGTATTCGCGTTACACTGAGCAATGTCTTATCGTATAAAATAATATATCTCTAAAATAATATGTATCTAGTAATTCGTGTATAGCCTTTTCGGGCTATAACAAGCTATACATAATTATCATTCATGCATATAGTTATTAATATTGCATATAAGTTACTAATATACCTAAATCATCATCAACGTTTAGATCGGTAGTTTGTTGTTTGCCTCTGGTTGACAAGTTTTGTGACTCTAATTGTGAATCTAAAAATAACAAAAATTTAATAATTTGATATCAGCTTATCTATTTTCATTATTGCATGATTTTTTGATAATAATTTCCGAACTTCAATGTAAATTTATTTATTTTTATTCTTTCTATCTTTATTTTTTCCACTTTCATTATAATTTCAAGTTTCTGTGTTCTCTTTTAAAGAGATTATACTTACGGGAATCTTTGTTTGTCATTTTCTCAGAACACGGTTCACCGTCTTCCATTATGAACTTATTTTTATTTATTTTAATTTGTTTTTTTTGCACAAGATATATTCGCATTTCCTACAAATAAATTTTAATTTATTATACATATATTATAACTAGTCATTTTTAATATCTATTATTCTTATTTTGTTAGATATTTACATTTTTGCATAACTTTTCTTATTTCGCTATCTGTAGTCGTTATTTGTTTTTCCGGAATTTTTGGAACATTTTTTAATAAATCGTCTATTTCAGATAATTCATCACTGCTATTCGATGACTCACTTATTACTTTAGCAGCTCTAATTTTTCGTGATTTTTTTAAATATTCTTCTGTTTCAGTGCAGGAATTTATATCTGATAATTCTTCGGCATCCTTTAATTTTTTCCTCGCCTTTTCATAGCAAGCTGAAAAAGAAAAACAATATTAGATTATTCTAATCAATCTATTAATGTTTTCGAATGGACTCGGTAAACCGCTAGTAAACCAGGTATAGTCGAAAACACTATATCTCTTCATGTACACCTTGGATCTTTGTTAGTTACTTCAGACCATTGAAAATGTTAACTCTCTTTATTAGAACATAATATTTTAATGTTTTGATTTTCGAATAATATATAATAATATATGATAGCATTAATTCCATTTATACTTGAAATTATCTTTTCTATTTATAAAAGATGGAAAAAATAAGTTAAATAAAATAAATAAAATTCATGTTAGTGTTATAATTTTTAATGTAATGAATCATTTTATTCTCATACAGTAAACAAATATAAAACAAATTTTTATTCTTCTTGAGAGATAACACAAAATAATCTTTAAAGAAACAACGTACAAATCTATGTTGTAATATTTAAAAATTTATATATATTTATTTTACATATATTACACAACATTTTAATTTAATGTTAATAAAAAGATCAGAATAAAAAGAAAAACAGAAAGTATTACTTACAAAATGTTCCGAATATTTTGTTGACTGGATGTTCCAACCATGTGGATTCTGGCTGTTCCATTAGTTTAACTGCTGTATCATATCGTTTATTACTTGTATAATGTGGCCAAAAAGCTTTTTTTAGATTTGCGCTGAACCAATTATTTGGAATAATTTGGAGTCCATCTTCAAATTCAACGATTGAATACAATTTATTTTCTGCCATCCTAATATCATACCAATGAGCACATTACATTTCAATATGTAACAGTGGAAAAACTGCAAATTCATTATTTGCACAAGGTAATTTTATATATTTCCTTATCACAGTTTCTAATGGCCACGATTTCAAATGTGACAATAAATGTGAAGAATATATTCCAAGCAAAGAAGATGGACAAGGAACGTCAAATAAATCCTTTTTTTCCAAAACTTCATATCCTATAATCATAGGAATGTTTCGCTTTTTACAGTGCGCCACATTTTCAATACATACAATAGTACCATCGCTTAAGCCACAACAATTATTTGCCAATGTTCCAGCTTTGAATGTGATTCCACTATATTTAATAACTTTGTATTGCGGATTATTGCAGTCAGATGTAAGTGGGCCATCACAATGTAATGATACTAGATTTGGATGCGTTAAAATAGAATCTGACGAAATATTTCGTAATGTCTCTCGATATATCTAAGTTTATTTCTTTTTCAGTACATCTCCGTACTACTTGTTGTAATGGCTTTTCGGATTTTCTAAGTAATTTTTTTAATGTTTGCATATAATTTTCAAATTTAAATGCGCTGAAGTTGTCAAGTGATCCAAATTTCCTAACATCTTCTACAAGATGCATAAGATTATGAACGTTGTGCGACACATTGTGGGTTCCGTAAAGTTTTATAAATATTTCAATATAAAATAAAATTAGTTCTTGCGCATTATTAATAAAATTAGTTCATCTAGGATAAATATTCATGTAAAACTTTAGAAGACATAATTCTGATAATCACATGAAATATCATAAAATGTGTATATACTTTGTTTTTTAAAATAGATTTAAAAGCCAATGGCCCTGTATATAGTAGTATTAATCTGTATTCTGTAGCTTTCCATAACCTTATGCAATCTATCCCTCGTGGTTTTCTAGCAAATTCTGAAGGTATCGATGGTTTTAATTGCGTCAATAAACGTGTAGATATTTCTTTTACTGCTCTATGTTGTACACGGTAATGTAAATCTCCATCAAGCCATAAATACATCAATTTTCGCATAATTCCCAAACATACTAGATGCATATAATCTAAAGGCACATTTGTGACAGGCTTAAAATGAGGTATTTGTAACAAGCTGCATGTTACATCTGGGTTATGATAATTATCATCAACCTTCTGCATAAAATCCTCATCTGTTCTAAGTGGCGCATCCGTTTGTGGAAAACATATCCGATTTTTTATGTATTCTCCTTCAATAATGCACTTAGTACAACTTGAATACCCTGAATGTCCTTTTATACATAAAGCAAATGCTTTGACTGGTGCATCACATATCAGTGCTTCAATTCTACATTGTATATTACGATTATCGATGTAAATACCATTCTCACATATTTCTATTGCTTCATTAACGAAATCTTAAAAAATCATTTGCATTTGCTGGTTTTTCATTTCCATAGTAATTTCCAATGATAAATACATTGTTATAGGGAAGGACTGAGCCTAATATAGGCCAAAATTGTTGTTGTGACGACTTTGACAATGGTAATCCATCAATGTTTATAGTTATTTTGACACAATCAATATTATCCTTTTGTAATGTCAATGCATCTGATATAACATTTAGTAATCCAAAATGATAATATATTCCTGGTACTACTACACGTATCGTTTGTGTTCTTAGCGTTTTTAAAAATGATCGTGGATCTATCAACAATGTCGAAAAACAAGAATGTTGTTTTAATTTCAAAAGTAGTGCTTTCAGCGCATTATGTTTTTGGTATTCCGTAGCCCAGATAACAAGATCATTTTTGAAATTGCTATTTGCCAACTGTGCATTTTCAGATGTCACATGAGTTATCGATTCTTCGCAAGGAATTCTTGTCATACATTGTAGGGAATTTAAATTATGCTCATTTACATATTCATCTGTATTGAAATATTCATAATTCATTAACATATCGTTATTCTTGTTCCCTTCATTAGAAACATTGTCTTTTTCAATTACTTGTGCATCGCTTTGAATATCTGTCATGTCAGAATTAATTTCTAAGATATTTTCCACATTGTTCGTGCGTTTAATATTCTTATGTGATGGTATGATAGTCATACTTAACACAGATTTAGAAATAAATTCTGATTCTTGTTTAACCAATCTACTTAACTGTCGTTTTGATATATCTGAGATGTCTTTCCTTGGACGCTTTCGATTCATTTTGACTCTGTTTAAATCCATTATTATATCCGTCATTATCCCACAATTATATCCATTATAATATAATATTATATATTACATAAAATATATTACTTAAAATGTTATGACAATGATAAAATGACCATGAATAAAGTGATACTTAAAATAACATAATATAAATTTTTAATATTGTCAAAATTCACATGTTAATAAAATTAGAAACGAAAATATTAAGCAAATACAAATATATTTTAAATGAATGTAAGTATTGAACGTGAGAAATTAAAAACCTGAGCATTCCAGAACATGATGATAAAATATGTAACGGGTGTACTTTTTATGAGCTCGCGGATTCGCTCGGTCATGATCAGGGCTCGTAGAAAGTATTTGAGACACACGATGTAAATAAATTTATAAAGAACTATTAATTTATTAGGCCTCTATCGGTGCGGAATAATAATACATAGCGGTCCCGCGGAGCGGGTGCGCGGCGGACAGTAATGCGTTATTGACGGGGCGCGGCTGTTATGAATTGCGCGATCTTTACAATGAGATTCGCTGTAGTATACGCGACGCGGATATAAACACGCCGGGTAGGCGGCGCGGGGCGCGTGGTCGGTTTGTTGTGACGGTGCGCGTAGTTCACAAAAACGTGTGAATCGGTTTAAATCGCCTCGTAGGATTTCTTATACGTATGCGGTACTATTAATATCGCGTATTCCCAGATGTTATGGGATGCGTGCGATATCGAGAAATCTCGAACGGGCAGCGAACTCGCTGTCCCTTGTTTCGCACGCGGAGTACGGAGTTGACCAACGGTGTTGAGAAAACTCAACGGGGTGGCGAACTCGCCAGCCCACGGTTCGAATGGTCGGATCGGTCGGAAGTTAGATCGTTTCTCGAGAACTCTCGAGAGAAGCGATCTCGGATTTCGAAGGATCGTAAAGCGGTTCGGAAGCCGAGAATGCTCGGCGGAGGCTGCGAACTCGTCAACCTCGCGTTCCGTCGTGTTTGCGATTTATTAGGATCGGATCAGGCAAGTCTCGAGCGTACAGCTCGAGCGGATTCGGTTTCTGGTACGATTCTGGTAAATCTGGTTGCCTGGATCTAAAAAGGCTGCCGTTATATACCCGAGCGATTAACGGTACCCGCGTCGTTCGCCCCCGGGTGGGAATAATGACGTATTGTTTTTCGGCAGGTAATTCGGTAATACGTCACCTCCCCTGGGCGAAACGGCGCGGCGTTTCGGCGGGTGTCGCTCGGGCGTTCACGGCAGCGCTCGGCGGTATTCGGCTTTCCGAATCTCGGCGGCCGTATAACGGCCGTACGGTTGTTTATCGCAACGGCGGTGTTTAATGTTTAAAAATGGGCGCTCGGCGCCTCTGCCCCTGCCCGGCCGATGTTCGCCGGGCGGCAGACTTCCGGCGGTCTACTGCCGGGTAACAATGTGTCAGAATGGGGGGTGCATTGTTACAAATATCTTTATCTATTAGAAAACGTTAAAAATTAAATTTTAATTAATATTACTCGTCAATTTTTTCAATACTGTTACTAAAGTTTTTTTATGTGTAGGAAATTCATGCAGATTTCCTAAAATATAATGAATATGACACTAGAACAAAATTCTATAGATTTTACTCTGATTTTTCGTTTTTTTAAAAGGTACTTCATAGAATAAATAGAATAAAAATGCAGAATACATTGCATTACGTAATGTGTTTCAAATTTTTCCGTATAAACTTTAGTAATGTTATATGAGCAGAAAAAAAATGTTACATAAACATAGGTCTTCAAAATGATTTATTAGAAAGTTATGGCCAAAATACAAAATATGTAAAAAACAATTTTATTTAAGTTTGCATTTCAAAGTGCCGTCCACCCCTGTCAATACAAGCTATACATCGATGTAATATTGAATTTATCACTCTAGAAATTTCGTGCCAATTTTGCTTTATCTCTGCAGCTGTATACAAACTTTCACTTTTTGGGACAATGTTCTACATGATAATGCTCGCTACCAGTATTCATACAAATTTTCACGATCATTCAATCATGCAATCATTTTAATTTTAAATAGTAAATATGACTATAAAAAGAATGAGATAATCGGTGTGTCACTTATTTATGGCAAAATTATTATTTATTCAATACAAAACTCTAATTTTTGCAATAACTTTCCAATGAAGTATTTTAAGACCTATACACATACACACACACACACATATATATACATAAAGACAATTCTAAGCATATATTTAAAAGATGTTAAATGTTACGATATAAAATAATAAATTTTGTAGAGTACTATTACATAATATTAAAGTATTGACATTGAATAATTAATGTTGAAGTTACAAAAAAACTTGACCTTCTATAACTCAAATTCTTTTTCGTAACTAAGAAAGAATTATATAACATAAAACTAGCAAACATTAATCTTCGGATAAAACTAATAATTAATTTACAATTTTTAAACTCTTCATTAAAATAAAACGGTTTGTAACTTGAAACAAGATTGCGCTAAGTCGTGGTGAAAATATTAAATAAAACTTTAAAAATACAGATATACGAGTATGCTACTTTAAAGTTACATGGTGTTATAGAAAGTTAATTTTAAATAATATTTTTAAAGTATTCTCTAAATAATATATTTTTTTTAATTATTATTCAAGCACAAATAACAATTCGTTAGGTTATTCTGCGCATAAAAGTATTAAATACTCACTTAAAAAGTAGTAATCAATATTTTTATATGTAAAATAATCTAAACAATCAAAATGTGTTCAAGAAAATCATATATGTTCCCCATATGTTTATCATTTTATATCGTAATAACATTAATCTTTTAATATAACGCAATATGTATTAACTTACGTGTCTACAATGCACCTTTGATCAAATTCTGAAGCGGTCTGAAGAATAAGAATCCTTAGAAGCGCTGGAACATAAGATATTACATAAATATACTGATACTCGTAGACAATTGTGGTTTATGATTTTAAATGTTATTACATAAACGTTATCACTATGTAATGTATTCCTAACCCAAACTATTTTTATCAATTGTTAAGATGCTTTATTATTAATCAAATAATATCATTAATAAATATGATTTCTATCGCATATATTTTCTCATTTTTAATTGATTATTAATGACATCGATAAATGTTTCAAACACAGATTAACTGGTTTCGAAAAACAATTATTATTCAAGCACAAATAACAATTCGTTAGGTTATTCTGCGCATAAAAGTATTAAATACTTACTTAAAAAGTAGTAATCAATATTTTTATATGCAAAATAATCTAAAGAATCAAAATATGTTCATGAAAATCATATGTTTCCCATATGTTTATCATTTTATATCATAACATTAACATTAATCGTATATAATCATTTAATATAATGCAATATATCAAGAGACACGGTAGTGTCTCGCGCCAAGTCACGC
Source organism: Formica aquilonia x Formica polyctena (assembly GCA_907163055.1). Lineage (NCBI taxonomy): Eukaryota > Metazoa > Arthropoda > Insecta > Hymenoptera > Formicidae > Formica > Formica aquilonia x Formica polyctena. The sequence continues at coordinate 20,483 of CAJQTV010000428.1, forward strand.
GTAGCAATAGCGAGGCACTCCGGGTATCTATTATCCGCGAGTCGGCTATTGAGTTAGATTATAGGAGCTTTTAGATTATTGGGCCTCAATAACGGCTGAACCGATCGTATTTTTTATAAGCTTAATCGATAGCTTGGGTTTAAATTATATAATAAAAGTGTCTTTATTTTTTTTCTACATGTATCGTGAACGGAGATATATGAATGCAAAAGTCTCAATGTGAAAATTTTCATGTAAGAAACGTCCACGTCATCATCATCATCATTCACGCAAGTCCCCAATGCGCATGCGCGAATCTTGTACGGTTGGAACCTTCGACATAAGATAGCGCTAGCGGCACTTCGTGATGTTACTGCTCGTATCCATACCTGCTTTTGACAGGTATAGGTTAAATTTGCAATGCAAGAGTGCAGTGTTATATAGCGTACACTTTCATTTATAAAAAAGTAAAACTGCAAAATTCTTCGTGATACTTGCGTATAGTTGGATCAGGTATAAAATACACACACACATATCTGATAGTAAACATATATAGAATAGAATATAAACATCCTGTCATAAATGTATAGAATATTTTCTTATCTTATTTATAGAGACAAATAAAATATTGCAAAAGTAATTTATGCTATGTGTAAAAACAAAACATAACATTGCACACATATAAAAATATTCTATAATTATGATAATAAAGAGATGTATGTATTTTATAATATGTTTATTATAAGATATGTGTGTGTTTGTATTCTATACCTGATTCAACTATCCAAGTATCACGAAGAATTATGCAGCTTCACCTTTTTATAAATGAAAGAGTGCTACGCTATATAATGTTGCACTCTGGAAAATTTAACTTATACCTGTCAAAAGCCACTATGGATAACTGCGAGCAGTTATCGATATAGAAATATAGACATACACATCAGTTAATATAGACATACACATCAAGAATACATATTTGAGTGCATTTGTCAAAGGAGTGTCATATAGTTTGTCATATAGTTATTTGTCATGCATCATAGACAGTTACAGATAAGTATAAATAACATTGGTGAAATGCAGTCTGTAAGATTAAATTTCTATTTATTTTTTTAAATAATTTAAAAATATACATTTATTTTTTAGTGGAACTAGAAGAATTTTCCAAGCTGTTGATAAGATTTTGACAAAGCCTGTAGCAACATGTTTATTGCAAACCAACATATTGTAATTAATTCCTGTTTCAATGCTAATGCATCGCTTGAAATAGATGAAGCATATATCGTTAATGAATATAATAGATCTGTTACATAGTATTTTTCCATCTGTCAGAATGCTATTTGGTATATATATTTGGCAAATAAAATTTAGTATTAAAACTGACATTATCGATAATTTTATTGTGTTTAGCATCGAGACAAAGATTGGTTACAATATGTTGGTTTGCAATAGACATTTGCCGCAGGCTTTGTCAAAATCTTATCAATAGCTTGAAAAATTTTTCTAGTTTCTTTTCTAGTTTCATTAAAAATAAATGTATTTATAAATTTATTATAAAAATTTATAAATTATTTAAAAAAATAAATAGAAATGAAAATAAAATAGAAATAGAAATGTATAAGATTTATACACATTAATCTTATAGACTATGTTTTATTAATGTTACTTATATCTGTAGCTGCATATGATGCATGACAAATAACTATATAATGACAATCATTTGACAAATATATTTGAATACATTGTATTCCTTTTTACATCTTTTGCTTTTGATATATAATCAGGAGACAAGACAGATTAGTCAGATAATTTATAGCATAGCACAAGCATATAGTAATATATTTTAATTTTGATTATAGTAATTTTTTTTTAAAAGGACGAACATTTATCACTTTTATAAAAGTACTTGATTTGTTTAATCTGTCTCGTAGATATGTAGCATACACATCATTTTTACACTAATCGCTTGTGCTATGTATATCTGACTAGCCTGTCTCGTAGATATGTAGAATACATACATCATAACTTATATTATAACTCATATTATAACTTTATATATAATTAGCAAGGTTTATTCTAATCTTAAATATTTTTAAGAAAAGAAACGTTACATCTACCATTTTCATATCAATAAAATTAAGATCTTAAATATTTAAAAAAAAAACATAACATCTATCACTTTTTAATTTATATTTAAGTTACAATATAAGTTATTATAATATAAGTTATAATATAATATAAATTATATAAGTTATGATGTATGTATTCTATATATTTACGAGACAGATTAGTTAGGTAATTTATAGTATAGCACAAGCGTATGTATATATTATATGTATCAATCAAAGAAATGAAAGCGTTATAATTCAGAACTGTAATAAATATATTCATTTAATCTGATTGCACGTAAACAGAAATAAGATAATATATAACACATAGTAAAAAAAAAATGATATAACTGCTAAAAAATTACCTTTTTTTAAAAAAAGTAAAAAAAAGCGCCAAGTGCACGCACACAAGCTCCTTTCGCTATAAAAAAAACGTATATAAAATAGTGTTATTTTAATACAAAAACACTGTCATATTTAAACTAAAAACCTGTTTTACAAAATAGTTGTTTTAATTTTCTACAAGAATAGTGATACAAAAATATTGCGCCAATTAATAAAAATTTATATTACAAAATTCATTTATTATTATTTCTAATATTAAAAATTGCATTGTGTTCAAAATAGTGGAATATATTTAAGTGAAAAAAATTTTTAATTAAAAAAATTAATCTAAGTATAAAATAACTTTTTAATTATAGAAAAACTTGGCGCTGCTAAATTCAAAATATAAATAACACGTTAATTAGATTAGCATATAATTAATTTAGCAGCGCCAAGTTTTTCTCTAATTAAAAAGTTATTTTATACTTAAAATAATTTTTTTAATTAAAAATTTTTTTCACTTGAATATATTCCACTATTTTGATCACAATGCAATTTTTAATATTAGAAATAATAATAAATGAATTTTGTAATATAAATTTTTATTAATTGGCGCAATATTTTTGTATCACTATTTTTGTAGAAAATTAAAACAACTATTTTGTAAAACAGGTTTTTAGTTTAAATATGACAGTGTTTTTGTATTAAAATAACACTATTTTATATACGTTTTTTTATAGCGAATATTAACTTACGTGTCTACGATGCGCCGGAATAATGGGAATATATCTAGGCATAAGAATTTTCAAATTAATACTGGACACAATAGTGCACGGATATGCTCTACATACAGTATATGGATGGTCCATATACTTACTGGCAGCCGTATGGGATTCTCTTACTCAACTATTACTGCATTTGAGAGTAAGGCGCCAGCCGCCAGGTCGAGAGCCTACAGCTCCGATTTCTGACTGTCAGAATCAGGCCGTTTATACCGAAATTAAAAGAGAGTCGGACGGAACCTATCCTTCTCTCCCCGCTGGAGAAGCTACTACCTACATATTGCAACTCAGAGAATAAAGCGGCTTGAAGAAAGGAAAACTCTACCCCCCTCCCCCTCTCCGCCTTCCTCACTTCCCTGACTTTCTTCACTTTCCTGCTCCCTTTAAAAAAAAACTCTATATATATATATATATATATAAACAAAATCCTCCCTCATTAAAACAAACCTAATCTTTTTATAGAAAAATGGAGGTCAAGCCCATTGATACGGCTCAGTTGACCCGCTCGCGCCTTGAGGTGACAATAATTAAGGTGATATCCCCATTGCTTTTCTGGGTGCATCTTAACAATGGCAAAAAGGACCTCGAATATGTGGAGGAGGAACTCGAATTCCGCATGTCGAGGAAAGCGAAATACCTGCATTGTTGGCCGGAAGACATAAAAGAAGAAGAGGAGGTAGTCGTGAAGGAAGAGAATACCTGGCGGAAAGGCTGGATTGAGAGTATGAACAAGGACAACAACATGGTCAAAGTGTGTCTAGGAGATTATGGCAGAAAAATCTGGCGCCCGATGAACGAAATTTATTATCTGGAAGATAGATACAAGGAGCTACCATGGCAAGGTATCGCCTGCGGCCTGGCATATACCGGATGCGAAGGACGCGCCAAAATCTGGCCAGACAAAACCAACAAACTTTGCCAAATCCTTGCTGAGGGACACAAAGGCTGGATTAACATCGTCCAGCCCATTAGAAGAGGAGCCGCCCTTGTAAAATTATCGGTACTAGGCGAAAATTTCGGCAGATCGTACGACCTGCGGGATACGCTTATCCAATTAGGCCACGTACGAACCAGCAGGAAAGTGACAGTGGACGTTTTTCCTGCTGTCTAAAAAGGGGGAGAGAGAGAGAGAAAAAAGGGCTTCTAAAAGGAAGACTCCTATAGAAATAAGAATCACATATACTCATACACATATACATTAATTTTAAGCCTCTTATATCCTTTTCTTTCTTATACACACATTAATTTTTAAGTTACTCATACTTTTACCTTTTTTTATTTACATATATACACATATTAATTTTTTAAGTTACTCATACTATTACCTTCTTTTTTTTATTTTACATACATACATATATTAATTTTAAGTCACTCAACTGTTCCTTCTCACACATATACAGGGTAGGCCATTTTAATGTATCCACTAAAATATCTTAAAATCTATAAGTTTAAGACAAAAATGTTGTAGACAAAAGTTGTATGATTCACAGGCGGACACATGATGAAAATATGGACTTGACCTTGAATGACCTTTTCAAGGCCAAGTCAATGTGATCGATGTTTTCTTAAATGGAACCCCCCATTTTTTATTGCATATTCTTGTAGCTTATCTTGAGAGCTTTTCAAAACACTATAATAAAGTATTTTTCATTAAGTACTTTTTGAGTTACTTTATATTTTAATCTGACATATTTTGATATAAAAAATAAAATATCTCGTAAAATATTTAGTTTTCGATAATTTTACCGTAATACTTTTATGTACAGAATAATGAAACAAATCAATTAAAGTAAAGAAAAAAACAAATAATTGTTTAAACAAATACATCGTAAATAATTACATATTTTTTCTTAAAAACAATTATTTTTTTTATACTAATTCATTTGTCTCATTATTCTGTACATAAAAGTGTTACGGTAAGATTATCGAAAACTAAATATTTTACGAGATATTTTATTTTTTATATCAAAATATGTCAGATTAAAATATAAAATAACTCAAAAAGTATTTAATGAAAAAATATCTTATTATAGTGTTTTGAAAAGCTCTCGAGATAAGCTACAAGAATATGCAATAAAAAAGGGGGGGTTTCATTTAAGAAAACATCGATCACATTGACTTGGCCTTGAAAAGGTCATTCAAGGTCAAGTCCATATTTTCATCATGTGTCCCCCTGTGAATCATACAACTTTTGTCTAAAACTTTTTTGTCTTAAACTTATAGATTTTAGGATATTTCAGTGGATACATTAAAATGGCCTACCCTGTATATACACTTACATACTAAATTTAAGTTACAAAAGAGAGAGATCGAAACGAAACTTATGTACTATAATTTTAAGTTACTCACCATTTATATCTCACACATAACATTCATAACTGCATAAACATAACATGTAAACAACCTCGTACTACTTACAAATAAACTGCTTATATTTCATAGACTTTAATTACATTCACACCACTACCTCTCCCCGCACTACACAATATATATATCTTTGTTTTCCTTTGTTTCTCCTTTTTTTCTTATATATATATATAAGGAAAAAAGGAGAAACAAAGGAAAACAAAAAAAAATAATAATAAAAAGACATAGGGAGATTATTAATATTAGCATATCTTAGCGTCTATCATTTAGTAATGATAATAACAAAAATTATCCTATAAAAAAACAGGGGAAAAACTATTAGAATTAAGCAATACCTTAATATACGCCCTAAGGAAACCTTTAAGCTACATGCTTCCGCTTATAAAATAGAAAATAAAAACATATCTGTTATTCAGCGATTACTCATTATAGACAATGGAAATCAAATCAATCGACACCAGACAACTAGCTCGCGAATGTCTAGCAGTAAAAATCACACATGTGGAATCACCGTTACTTTTCTGGGTGCGGCTTAGAGATAACGAAAGAGACTTGGAAAATTTAGAAGATCTCAACTTTCGGATGACAGGACGCGTCATCTTGCCTCTCGAATCGCAAGAGATAAAACGGAGAAAAGCCGTCGCTGTTAAAGATGATGGATTCTGGCACAGAGGATTGATAACTAAAATTAAAGGAACAAGAGACATGGTTGAAGCCTCTCTTAAAGACATCGGTACGAAAATTATTCTGCCGATACATGAAATTTACAAACTAGAAAATGAATTGAAGGAACTGCCGTGGCAAACAATTGCATGTGGCTTGCCTTATACGAGCTGCATAACCCCTACCTCAATATGGCCTAGCGACACGAGAGAATTTTGCCGGTTCATGGCAGAAGAACACAAAGGGTGGATAAAGATAGTACAGCTTCTTTGGGAAGGGGCTGCCTTAGTAAAACTGCAAATACGAGTAGATAGTTTTTATGGATCTTATGATTTCAAGAATGCATTGATTCGGTTCGGTCTTGCCCAGCAAAGCACAAAAAAGATCGAGTATGTGTTTCCCTGCGTATAAAAACAAAGGAGAACATGTGCACATATGGACGTGCAGATCTACCCTACCCTGAATGAATTTATAAAAAAGGCTTATTTTTAACCATACATTATATTCTTGTATTCTTCGCTATTAACACTATTTACTCTTGTGTTATCAAAATCTATATATATATGTATACACATATAGATCAACGTGTAATATCCTTACTAACATTATCCATTAGAATAATTATTAATTATAAGGAGAAAATAGAAACATTTTCCTTTTATTCTGTTGTATTATCGATAATTATCGATTACAGTAAAATGCCAGCGTACCATTGCCTCATGCTGACCAACCGAAATCCAAGAAGAAGAACACCGCGAGGCACTTGACGGTGTACGACCACAAGACCATCCCGAAACCTACGGATACTTGATGGAACTACGATGCGTCAAACTGACCGAAAATTCGCTTTTCCAACACCCCAGCGATAGTTACAAAGTCTGCTACTCTTGTTATACCTGTATGTCCGACGAACAAAAGGAAGGGTATACAATGGTGCCGCCGCATAATCTAGTACACAAAAATTCAGCCGAGACTCAAACGAACTGCACCATATGCAACAAATTGATTGTAAGAATCAAACCAGCAAGCGAATGTAGAGCCTGCATTGTAATATATTTACATACTCCCAGAGAGTACCTGGACGAAGGGTGGGGAGCTCCGACCGATGGACCGAAGAATAGAAGCCTTTTTCGACCAGCGGACCCGACCATTCCCTTTTCCTTTAGAGGCGATGGTAACACAGGCAATCCAATGATCGTAATAAAAAGAGAGAGTAAAAAAAGGAAAAGGAAAATGAGTTCTATACGCTCGAAGAAAAATATTTAGACAAAACTAAATATATGAATAACCAGCGACGTTTAACTTAGAATAATTTAGAATAAGAAACGTGCCTTAAAGGAAAAATAATTTTAATTTAGAATCTAAGACTAGTATTTTATCCAAAAATTAAAAATGTTATCCTAAAAGGCAATTTACACTTTAAGAATGTGAGAAAACACATTTAATCATAAAATTAAATGTGGGTTCTTTTCAAATATGTTTAAGTCAAAATTCGAAAGAAAAGAATCGACAAATTTGCAAATGTTGTGCACCCCCAACATTTGTTTAAGGTGGGGGGTGTTACGTCCGATGGACTCCACGATCCTTTTCTTTCATAAAAACTCTTTCACTGATATAAAAAATTGCGCTCTAGAACCTTTCTGCACACGACGTAAACAATAAACCAAGAAATATCTAGCAGGCGAGACTAATCTTTCAGAACGATGAAAATTTTTAACCATGAGACGGATCAATAAATATTCCGGAACTAAGACCCACGTCAAAGATTTGAAAATTTGAGACGGATCAATAAATATTCCGGGACTAAGACCCACGTCAAAGATTTGAAAATTTTAAACAAAGATAACAGACCCTCAAACGCTAGAAATCTAGACCATGTGCGTACGGAAAACAAACAGATGGATGAAATATTCAACTCTAAGGTCCGCGCAACGGGCTTAAGGGTTTAAAAAAAAGAATAAGGAAAGGGACACGGACGATGGTTTACAGATGAAACCAAAATCCGTAACCAGAACTCGCGATACTTGACACCGCGTGCTCGCCTGCCAGACCACCCTCTTGTGTTATCTGTTTGAGGTAAATTTCAACGGGAATAATAAAAATGTCATCTTAGCCGATCATAACGGACTATCCAATAGGCTGGACTTAACTTCTAAAAACAAAAGCCTACACCAATAGGCACAATTTCTGGACCTTCTTCAGGAAGGGTACACCTCCTACTCATGAGAGGGATAAATAGTAAAGATTTGATTTGTTAAAAAAGAATTCTGATTGCCTAATGGAGAGGGTACGTGGGGAGACGCTAAGATTCGAAGATAAATCTTCGCTCGAAAATTCACTTCGTTTTCGTTTTTCAACCGACTCACTACTAAGCTAGTAGTCAGCTCCGGGCTCGAGTATTCGTCTTTCCACGACTCCAAGTTGTCTAGACAGCGAGTTTCAATCGCTCTGTCGTATCAATATACAGTATTCGATAAGTCTATCCTCGCATTTTTCTACGCGTTGTGCAGTGCAGAGTTATACTTATATCACTTAAGAAACTATAATATTCGTGCGGTCAAGCAACGAGTGGTGTGCCCTTGAATCCATCAACGAACACCACCGAAATCAACCGGATCTCCGAGCCAAATTTTCCAGCCAGCTCTCTCACGAGAGACAGAAGGTCCCTCATCACTTTGTCATCGAGAGTAATCATCTTTTCCTTCGCACACAACAAGTAGTGAGTCTACTAAAGAATCTTTTTTTATTTTATTTTATTTTCTTTCTGTTGTTTCTACCTCTCTCCTACATTATTTTACCCTTCCTCTCAAAAGGAACAGTTTGCTATTAAATTCGAATCTTCGATTAATATACAAGCACACATATTTAATAATATTATTATTAAATTAAATTCTGGTCATTAAATACTTTATATCTCCTTTCCTTTGAACCTTCTCTCCATTTTGCGAATCCGTAAGTTTGATTAGCCAGGATCTTGAACACTGTCAAGATTGGCTTTCATGCTTATCGCTAGACTCAAGCAATTCTTTCTCCTTTGCGAGTCCGTAAGTTTGATTAGCCAGGATCTTGAATATTGTCGAGATTGGCATTCATATTTATAGTTAGACTTAACCAATCCTTACCCTTTCGCGGGTCCCTAAGTGTGATTAGCCAGAATCCTGGTGTAATATCATGATTGGCATTCATACTTAGCTGCCAGGCCTAGAAGAAAATCTTCTCTCCCTATTTCCATAATAATCCCCTCCATATAATTTTTTTTCTTTCTTAAAATACATATTTACACAATAATAATACAATTGAGATTCTTAAAAGTTTTCTCTATTTTTTTTTTCATTGTTTTATTATTACCAAACTGTTTCTTTTAACTAAAAATCAATATCTCAGTTAACTCTTATATGTGTTTCCTAGTGGAAACAAGCACGGCAAAACGCTCCAAGTGTTGGGCGAAACACATCCGCAACCGAGAAAATAAAAAGATCCGGAAACTGTTGGCTCGGGCGTCCGCGGATCCTAGCTTTATTATCGACTATAAGAAATTAAATATAGACGAGCAAACATTTAAATTAAGAATTCAGCGTTTAATTAATACACGTACACGCAATACAGACCCTTGTCCCCATAGTTCTTCTTCCCATTATTCACCTCCTTCTTGTTCACCCGTCTCTTTCCCCGAGTGTCCCCCGTCGCCTACCTTCCCTGTATCCCCTCAACAGTCGGGAAATATTACTCCTCCTTCTCCCCCTGAACATCCACCTACCTTCCCTGAATCTCCTCAACATCTGGAAAATCCTAGTCCCCCTTCTCCCTCCGGATATTCGCCTGCTTTCGCAGGCAACCGCCGAGAAATCCTACTCCCCCTCCCCCTTCTGACGGTCCACCTATCCTTTCCGAACAACCTCAATCTTCGCGAATTCTCATTCCTCCCTTGAATCGTCCGATCTCCCAGGAGCGTCGCACGATTTCGAAGAAGCCAGGATTTCGTAGAAGAGTCTCCCGATCTCAAAGAGGAACCAGAAGATTTTAAATCGGAATCTTCCGATCCCGAAGGAGAGTCGGAGTCTATTTTCGAAGACCAGGATAGAGAAGGCTGGTACCGGTACCTCCTAAGTCAATTTCTTTCTTAACCTGTCCCTCTTACGGACGAGGATTATCGCGTCGGTCCAGATATAGTGGACCTCGATCAATTCCATTATATCCTTCGTACCAGTCCACCCGGTTCAATTATCCCATTTTTTGTCCCAAGTTGCCCCTTTCCTTTAGCCATCCCTATCGAGGTCTTCTGGATGAAGTTCCCTTCTCCCTCCACGGTGTACCTCCAAGACCTTTAATAGTCCTCCTCCCATTTTCTCCCTACCGTCCAACTTTTATTTTTCTAATAATTTATTTCAAGTAATTTTTCTAAAATTACTTATTGTAAATTTTCAACCGAAATTTAAATTTTAGTTTCCCCGTTTAATTCCGGTTGATGTCCTCCGCATTAATGTATCACCCGCGAAAAGAACATCTCTCACTCACACACACACACGCACATACACATTAGAATTTAAGAAAATGTATTTTATAAATAAGATTTTGTAAATCGAATTAAATGTTCCTTTATTGAATTTTATCTTTTTTTTTTAAATCATTTATTTTCATTTTCTTGAATAAATGTAACGTTAAATTTTAAATTCGAGTAATTCATTAACCCGACCTCCTTCCTATTATCCGAAATCCCACAAGGTCCCGTCCCGGGTAATAAGGATTCAGTCCCTTTACCAGAAAAGGGACCGCCGAGAGAACGACCTTTCGATAGAGTAAGAGCGACCCTTCCGGTCGTTGACCTATCTGGGGCCCTGGTCTGTTCGTTCGACTCTAGGACACGCATCGTCTAGCGTTTGTCTAGAGGTAAGTAGGTTACGCCCTCCCGCTGACTCTTCCTTTCATTGAGTCTGGACATAACAATATTATGTATTATTGTTAACATATTTATAATATATTATTTTTATCTATCCAAGAGTTGTGTATAGCATCAAATCCCAGCCATTTCACATAAACCTTGTCACCCTCTTTGCGTATCACCTTTTTCACGAGATGGACGTCGAGATTAGCAACGCGATGTAACTCGTAATCGTAAAATCCACCGGCGACGGGATTACCACACGAATCTTTGAGTACATAGCTCACGGGATTAGTTTTCTGTAATTTAACAATCTTAAACACTTCGGTCGACCAATTTGGCGTGTAACCTCTCTTAAAGATGGTCTTGACTTTACTCAAGCGTACCGAATCGTCTACTTTGAATCTTGCCGATGCCGCAATCTTTACGTTGCTGTATACCGTATTTAAAAGTTTATCGGTGATCGCGGGGGTAATATCGATAGGTCTCATACCGATAGTGCGATGTTTTCGCGCATTGTACTCTCCAACGAGCCGGGACAACGCGTCGATCCACTTGTAATTTCCATTAAGGGTAAACATTTTCCACATATTGTTCTTTAACGTTCGGTTGAATTCTTCCACGACCGAGGCTTTCATGACAGAGTACGTCGAATAATGATTAATGCTGTGTTTCTTCACGAATTTCTGTACATTTGCGTTGTAAAATTCTTTTCCTCTGTCAGTTTGAAAATTTTTTGGGCATCTTCCATCGTCTCGAATTATCTTTGCGATCGTATCCGACATCTCGTTTCCACTCTTACTCTTGAGCGGTACAGCCCACGCATACTGGAGCATGCAAATCTTCCACAAGCAGCTGTTTTTCAGAGGTCTTTTGCGACATATTTGATCGAGGCATAATTTGCAATAATGAGATAATTCCACCACGTATATTCTTTATATATCTTTCTTCTCCTGCGCTGCATTAGATGTAGTCTGCGCGCGAGTTGCATACCGAAGCATTTTCTGCATCTCATTCATCATTATTTATAACGCCTGCACATTCGTCTCGAGCGTGATTATTTTTTTCTCAAGTTTTTCCAGTCTATCTTCTAAAAGCTTGACACGTATTTCCACGTACTGTTTGTTTGCGGCATCAGTATCATCTTCCGGTTGTGCTACGCGTCGTATCTTGCGCGACCTTGCGTCAAAGCCGGAGGCTGTCTGACACAGAGCGTTATCGCGCACGTAATTTCTTAGTAATCCATTCCATTGATAGTATGAGTTGTTCGGTGTTCCCAACGATAATCCAAATTTATTAATCGACATTTCGATACAAACAATAATGACAGATTGACTCGTTTCGTCGACGCATAGTTTAATTTATAATAAGGCCAGGTTCACAAAGTTCCTCGATAATTGAAAATATTTCATTGTCGTGGGTATTGTTGTCGGCTTGACGCGAAGCTTCCAGCAATCGCAAGCGATCTACCAACTCGTTGGGATCATTCCAATGCACGTAATCGATCTTATTATCGTTTAACATCATAGCGCGCGGTATGTTTATACCTCTTCCAGCTTTTTTCCCAGGCGCTATTATATTTTTAATAGAGATTAATGGCGCTATTATATTTTTATATTTGTACCCCTTGTTACTTAATACTGGATTACGCATATCATTGCCACGTCTATGCGCATTTGTCGCTAGTAATATATTTTTGTATTTAATTTTATTATCGTCATTGTATACGTCACCGTCGGGCATTTTCTTGAAAATCAATTCGTAGAGACCTGGTGTTCCCATGTATCTTATTTCACCGATAATTATATTGTCATCTTTATCCACATCAAAAATTTTGTCACCAAGCATCATTCCTTCGTTGCAAAATTTAACACCGTAAACATAATCCATATTATTTTTATCTTGACTCAAAATAGCTCCCACATATTTTTGCCCAAGTGTGCGCGCAATGTACTTTGATCCTTGGACGTTTGTAATAGATGTTGAACCGACGTAACAAGCGTTTCAGGCGTGGTTTCGAAAATTTCTTCAACGGATGAAAACGGTCTTTCGTGCAATATTTGACTTGATTGTACAACTTTTATCGGAATAGAAGTAACTATATTCGATAATTGTTTTGATTGATAATTCGCTTACGTTTTGATTGATTTGGAGTAGAAGTTATTAGCGAATCGTTCAATGATATATTTGACCTTGTTCGTTTTGTTCCATACTTTGACTCTTTTTTCAGATGCTAATCTCTCTCGCAATCTTCTCACGATCGTCACTGTCAATCGTCGTCTTCATGTTGCGCTCGGACGAAAATTTTTAGACGTTGCTCGATCGATGTATCGATAGCGACCAACCACTTTACGGAATTGCAAAATCGTTAAATCCTTTTCGATATCGTCCATTAATCTGTAAACTGTCTTTATCAATCACTACAAATCCATACTTGTGTTGCCAACATTTCTGACAGAATGCGCGAAAATCGTCGTAAGACATGTCAGTATTTACATGATCGTTGTATACATGTTTCAAGTTTGTACCATCTTGTTTAAATAAAATCAATAAATTTGCATTGTCCCGTATAAGATGCTTGGGTATCTTGGCATACGTTTGACAAAGATAGAAACAGTCGACGTTCGAATGTCGACCCATTGCAAAATACTCTCTTATCGTATCTTGCTTATCGCACGCCACGTCGTCAAAGATAAAAATGGAATTCGGAAGCGTCTCGCTCGGTGGAATAACGTCACTATTATTAGAGAGTGTAAAATAATCAATTTCATCGATCGATAATAGCAAATTTTCCAAGTATCGATATTTCGGTTGTTGAAGTGATTTCGAGTATACGTACACATTCTCGAAACGTACACCGTGTGGACTTTCTATCAAATTTATATACACGTTAGTCTTACCGCAATTCGAAGGACCGCAAATGACACCGCGTATAGTAATCGGCAGCATGTTTCCATGCTTGCGTATTTTTTTCTCGGACATTATTCGTGTTTTATCGTCAAAATTTATCACTTTGATTATCGTCGCTTGTCGCGCGAACCGCATGTTTGCTCTCGCGAATCTCAAATCAGATTTTGAAAAATGAGTCATCGGGGCCCTATTTATAGAGGCACACCGAATCGAAACCGCTCAGTCTCAAAAATTTTTCTTCTTCTATCGGTTGACAGCGATATTCTCGAGCTTACCACCGAGCAGTTACAAATTATCCCCAAGATTGTTTTACTGCGAGACTTTGGTAGCTACGTGGAACAATTGTGGGACAAGCTTCCCGAACATATAAAAGCTGACTCAGAGGTTCAACAGTATCGTCGATGCACGCGACATTATAATTTGCCGTGGAAGCAAACACATTTCGACGGTCCAAGACCGTTAATAAGAAATTGTGGCAAATGCCAGCAAAAATTATAAGAGGTGGTGGTTTGTTAAATCGTGCGATAAACGCACTTCCTATCGAATTACATATTCCAGGCTATCAGTTTTGCGGATCGGGAACTCATTTAGAAACGCGATTGGCTAGAGGCGATCGAGATATCAATCCATTGGATGCCGCGTGTCGCGAGCACGACATAGCTTATTCCCGAAGCAACGATCTCGGTCAACGACACTTTGCGGATAATATACTCGCCACGAAAGCGCGAACACGTATTACCGCGAGAGATTCGACTCTTGGCGAAAGAGCAGCCGCTACAGCTATTTGGGTAGCTATGAAAGCAAAGACAAAATTCGGTATGGGGAAGAAAACAAAAAAATCATTGATGAAGAAAAAGACTGCGAAAAAACGAATACTTCCTATAGCGAAGCGCGGTGGTATCTCACCCATTTTACCATTATTGGGAGTTCTCGGTTCGTTGGCTGGCGGAGCAGCGGGAATCGCGAAGGCGGTGAACGGTAGCAAGGCGGCGCAACGTCAGCTCGAAGAAATGCAACGTCATAATCGCGCCATGGAAGGTCACGGACTTTATCTCGCTCCATACAAGCGTAGACTAGAGTTTCAACAGCGGCCAAGAAAAAAAAACGTCAAAATAAAAATGCCTGCCGGTGTAACAACCAATGTACAATTGGAACAACTTGCAAGACGTATGCGTATACAATTTTTTAGAGTCGTTTTCATGCGCAATAATTTACCGATAAACGGTGTACGGCGGAATGAGAGCGGTATCGTCAATTTGGATGACGTCGATGGTTCCGGTACTCATTGGGTTGTGTATGCAAAGAGGGGAGATCGTGTAGTATATTTCGATAGTTTTGGAAATCTTCGACCGCCCAAAAAATTAGTGCGATATTTTGGACAGAATATAGAATACAATCACACGGCCTATCAAAATTATAATCAAAGTATTTGTGGACAATTGTGTCTTCGATATCTTCAAACGGTCGATGATCGATATGAATTTAAAGCCTGATAATTCACCGTCGCGACTCAGTATTCGTTCGACAGTTTTCCAACATGTCACTCACACTTACGTTGACCGGCAAGAGTATCGCTCTTGCTGTAACCTACTTTCCGGCTATAGATTTAAACGATGGCGATTACGAGCTTGGTTTAACGGACTTTGAAACTTATCATACAATATCGAACGTGAATTCTTGGAATAATAAATTTTATTTTGACAACGACGATAGGGAAATTATGATTCCCGAGGGATCGTACGAATTACACGCTATAAACGAATATCTCCGAAGTGCAATTTTACGACATCGACGCGTAGTTAATTCCAACGATATTGTTGATGACGAAGAACACGATGAATATCCAATAATGCTTCGCGCTAATCATAATACGCTAAAAAGTGAAATCAAATGTGTCTATAGAATAAATTTTAATATACCGAGCAACGTTGGATCGTTGTTGGGATTCTCGTCGAATCGTATATTACAACCTCGGAAATGGCACGAATCGGATGTACCGATAAATATTATTAGCGTAAATATTATTCGTATAGAATGCAGCGTAACCACTGGCGCGTACAGCAATGACAAGCGCGTACACACGATACATGAATTTTCACCGAGCGTGCCGCCAGGATATAAGATATCGGAAACGCTAGCACAGATCATTTATCTACCGATCGTCGCACGGAGCATTACTGATTTAACGATACGCATTGTTGATCAAGAAAGACATTTGCTCGATTTTCGAGGAGAGGAAATTACCGTAAGATTGCATATACGACGGCGGCAAAAATAAAGCGCTTGACAAATGAAATGCTTGTGTTGAACGAAAGCACGGAGCACGCGAGAGACAATATTTTTGCGAGGGACAATATTTTTGCGAGAAGGCGAGTGACTGCGGTATCGGGTGACAATAATCAGATATCTGGTTACGCTAAACAGAAGCTCAGCGCGTTGAATCGTGATTTTATAAAATCATTGGGATTCGTCGTACGAAATACTTGAAGAATATGATTGACATCTTGAATATCGGAGGCGAGCCGATCTTTGACGATCGTATCGTCAAGATTGAGACTCATACGTACAATCCATACGCCAACACAACGCTTGGATATAGCGACGAGATACGGATACAGATACAACATCAAGATTTGCACACGTTACCATGGAAGTTTTCTATACGTCGGGGGAAAGTTGAGGGTGCGTAAAGTAGCTGAAGGGGCAAGAGTGGTATTGGGAAACAATTGTGTCGCGTTTATGTTTGATGAACTTCGATATGAACTCGACGGTGTGGAGATTGACCGCAACAGAAACGTTGGAATAACTTCCACGATTAAAAACTATGTCTCTCTAACAACCGAGAAAGGTAAAATCTTGGAGAATGCTGCGTGGAATATGTCGCATAATGTTGTTGAAGCTTACTTCAATTTTTGCGTGCCGCTAAACATACTACTGGGTTTTTGCAAAGATTATAAGCGAGTTGTGATTAACGCTCGTCACGAATTAATTCTGATACGTTCGCGCAACGACAACAATTGCATATTTGGACATGTTTCGGCTGAAGCTGATATCGAATTATTCAAGATACAATGGCGTATGCCACATGTAATATTGAGCGAAGTCAATAAACTATCCTTGCTACGCGCGTTGGAAAGCGGGCGATACTTGAATATGAGTTTTCGCTCTTGGGATCTATATGAATTTCCTCTATTGCATAATACTACCAAGCATTCGTGGACCGTGAAAGCCGCCTCTCAGCTGGAGAAGCCGCGATACGTGATCTTTGCGCTGCAGACTGGCAGAAAAAATGCTGTGTCAAAAGATATTACTACAATCGACGACTGCAAATTGACCAATATTAAACTCTATCTAAACTCGAAATTTTATCCCTACGATGATTTGAATTTAGATTTCGATAAAAATAGATTCGCCCTCTTGTTCAATATGTACTCTCGTTTTCGCAAATCTTATTACGGATATGATAATGATGATGTGCTATTAAACGATTCAAAATTTTTACATTGCGGTCCTCTCGCGTTTATCGACTGCTCGCGACAAAACGAGTCTGTCAAAAATTCCACCGTGGACGTGAGATTAGAGTTTGAGTGCAAGGAGGATATACCGGCAAATACCACCGCCTATTGTCTCATCTTGCACGATCGCGTTGTTGAATATTGCCCATTGACCAACGTAGTTCGTAAAATTACCTAGATCAGCAAATATCCCCTCCAATGTCAAAAATATATAAAGATTGAGATTTTGACGATCGACAGCTTTCGTACATCATTCTTGCATTCGTATAGTAATATTATCAGCATGATCGCGCCAACGTTTGTAGATCTGCAAGGATTCATTATCGGGCGAAACTTTGTCGTGAAGGAAGTAGCGATATTGAGAAATGGGCTTGTTCTCTCTCATTACTTTTTTGCAAGTCCCGTACCATGGCGTGCGCTTACAAAATCTGAAAGATGCCAAGCTTCATGGCTAATCGGGCATCACCATGGACTTCAATGGGAGGATGGAAACGTTCCATACAGATTCGCTAGGCGTTTGATTACGAGAGCTGTGATGGGTGCGACGGAAGAGGAAGATGGAGCATCTCCTATCGTGTACGTTGACACGAAAAACGAGAATGGCTGGCCGGTATACTTGTCGATGATGAGAAAAACGACGTTATTATTGAGACCTTGGATGCGGACTATAAAGATATCACTTCGTTAAATAAGCTAGATGTTACTAATACTATGCGCTGTGAAAAACATTTAAAAAATTGCGCTTTACAAAATGTATTTAAAATATTCAATTGGTGGACGAATCATCCTAAAGATTCACCCAAACATTATTTACAATAAACTATTGTTAAAATATATTTTATTCTCTTTTATTCTTCCTTTTTCCTCTTTTTTATCCCAGTACGCCAGTATTAAATTTCTGTACGTGACGTTAGATAGCGGCGTCAGTTAGTTAATTAAAATATAGATGTTACATTTCAGTACATGGACATAGACTTGAAATATTTGATTGGTGTATAAATAATTGTTTTGTCGTTCAAAGCTGTTCAATAGCCGTTCAATAGTCGTTTATAGCCGTTCAATAGCTTTTCAATAACCATTCAAAGCCGTTCGAGAACCGTTTAATAGCCGTTCGATAGCCGTTCGATAGTCGTTTATAGCTGTTCAATAGCCGTCCGATAACCGTTCAAAGCCGTTCGAGAGCTGTTCAAAGCCGTTCGATAGCCGTTCGATAGCTGTTCAAAGCCGTTTGATATCCGTTCAAATCCGTTCGATAGCCGTTCAAAGCCGTTCGATAGTGGTTTACATATAATAATAATAATAATAATAATAATAATAATAATAATAATAATAATAATAATAATAATAATAATAATAATACATTCATATTTAAAAGACTTGTAGATAATTGTCCGCGGGAACGTGCTTACTTTTGTCCGCGGGAACGTGTTTACTTTTGTCTTCTTATCATGTGCAGAACGTAAGCGTTTTTTGTAAGTGATACATGCCCTACTCCAAATGTTTAATGGAGACATTGTCTATCCCATTATGTCCGTCACAAAGTGTCTGACAACGAGTGAAGTACGTTTAAAAAGAAGTAAAGAAGTGAATAAATATTTCGAAAATGCCAATTTTTCGCAATAATCTGGTAAGTAGTGTTCATCGTCTTTGTGTGCGACATTATATGTGATGTATATTATTAATATATTTCAGTTTGTGATTATCGATCTTATCCATCGGCGGTACATGCGGTGGGTCCGCGGAGAAATGCGGTGGGCGCACGCCAAGGACCCCGCAGAATCCTTATGAGAAATGGCTTTCG
Source organism: Formica aquilonia x Formica polyctena (assembly GCA_907163055.1). Lineage (NCBI taxonomy): Eukaryota > Metazoa > Arthropoda > Insecta > Hymenoptera > Formicidae > Formica > Formica aquilonia x Formica polyctena. Next base: position 39,808 of record CAJQTV010000428.1, read on the forward strand.
GCTAATTTGTTTTAAAATGTGATATGTGGTAGTTCTCAACACGTAGAACAAAAGTGTCCATAGCCCCAATGTCCGATCACGGGTAGTTTTCGAGATACAGCACCCCAAAGTTCGACTTTTCGTACTTTATTGCAGCGTAGTGCGGGTGCAGTCGATGTCGATGTACGATAATGCTTACGATTAAGATGGGTGTACAGGTGCTTGTGTGTGTGTGTGTGTGTGTGTGTGTGTGTGTGTGTGTGTGTGTGCGTGTGGTGTGTGCGCACATTATTCATCAATAATCTCAATATTCCGAGGATTATCTGGAAGTTCTCGGTCTGCGGCATCCAATGTGGTATTGAGCAATGACGTGTCAGGGTATTTGATATTTTCCTGATGTCGTGCAAAACCTAGGTACCACAAGACGCTGGCAACGTGTGCACATGTATCTAGAGTACGAGCTCCAGACTGACACGTACAATAAAATCCATTAATTGGCTCATTAGCATTGTCAGCAGCATTCTCATCATCCCTATTATCGATCTCATATGAAATGAAGATCTGATGTCTTGTTGCATTACGAAATCTGGAATACAACCTAATTCTCAGAAAACCTGGCTCGTTGAAATGTTGATCAAGTTGAAATTCCTCATCATTATCCCTTAGTAGCTTATCTTGGATATATGAAGGTGCTAGATTTATTTGATAAATGCCCACAGTCAAATCTTTCAGGTAATTCAAATCAAGTATAGGGAAATCTGCCACGTCACGATAATTGAGCCGTCTCCATTGGCCATTTCTTACTCGCAAGTTATCTACCTCTACTCTCGCTTGTACGACATTAGGAGTTGTCGATCTCTGTAGCATTTCTCTAGCAAGCTGAGCATCTGCACCTTGCATTTGGATAATAGGATGATACCTGTTTAGTATAGCTCCAGCTATGCGATAGAATCCATTAAGGTTTCTTGCGTGCTGTAGATTTATTGTTTGTGCTAAGAACTTGAAAACTGATCTCAAGTGGCCATTCCGTGCTTCGACTACCCAGCGATTTTTTGTAACGATACGTGAATCATTCGCATCTTGCGTTGGAAGTTGCCTTTGTCCATGTTCAAGCAGTGCAGGCATCTTGTGATCAATGCCTAAACGCTGGAGTAAGGGTATTGCATCACGATAACCTCTATCCACCAAAACGATGTCACCATTCTGAAACCAGCTTTGTAATGTTTCTGCATCTATCTCGAACTCTTGACGGAGGATTTCGGCATCATTATTCCGAGCATCAGAGAAATAGGGACCAAAAATCGTTAGAATGTAACCATCGTGAGCTACAACTAAAGTTGGTTTAAGGAGATGTCGATTTTTGTGAACGGAATAGGATTGGCGCAATACCCGAAAATTGTTACTTTTATGTATATACGCGTAGGTACTGTCAATCACAGCGACAGCTCTTGGTTCTTCGGGTTGAGAATTATACAGCTCATTTGCAAACTCCGTCACATGCTACATAATAAACTCTTGCCTTGTTATTGATTCGGGTCCAATGTTAGTCGGGACGAATCTCTGTAATAAAGATGTCCTAACATAAGCCACAACAGAACTGACAGTTTGTCTACTAGGATAATCAAAAATGATTTTGAGAAAACCGTCACTCAATCCCTGTCTTATCTTGCACAAGAAGATCAACAAATCCTTTCTACTTACGTATCTTATTTTTCCATTTTGAAGTACAGGATCACAATAAGTAAAAAGTTCTTCAAACTGCTGTTTATTGATTGGTTCTATACACTGAAATTCCTCATCAGTTAAGTGATTTTCATCTATACCTCTTGTTCTATTTGCACCCACGTTTTTCAGTTGCTGTAAAAAAACTTGCAACTGTGGACCCTTGATAACATAAGGTCTGTTGATGAAACGTAGTACAGGTAATAATATTTTCGAAAAAAAGCCATTTTCATCCAAATGATGTTCACAACTCCTCACATTATCCGGTATATAGATATTTGTTTCTATGAAGACCTGAACTCTGCATTGTATTGATAATCTTCGTACATTATTTTGAGCATTACAAATGACGCAAGTCTGGGATGCTGTTTGAGTCAAGACATTTAATCGTAGACAAGTAGGATCTGCCTCGATCATAGCCATTTCATCAATAATTGACCGATTACAGTTCATACACAACCTTGAATTATTATCAAAATGTAAAGGGGGATGGTCAAACTCATCACGCCTTGTAATAGCTATTTGGCGTTTATTTACGTTCTCATCACCATCCATACGTGCCAATTGACGAACATTGAACGGTCTATTACATGTATAACATAGCGGCCGTACTACGGCAGCCATTTTTTCACTGGAGGATGACGGTGAAGTGAACGGGAACTTTTTTTAAGCAAGCTATCAATAACAGATTTTTCTATTGGGATAATGAATCAATCTATATTCACCAGCGGATTATATTTACCAGAAGAAGTTATTCGTACTTGAAGGGATATTACCTAAAAGTGACATATGATACGGAGAAAGAAAAATGTTTCTTTTCTCAAGAAAAATATCTTGACTATGAGTAGAAGGGATGAACAATTGACAGTATAACAATGTATCAATACTGAAATAAGGAATCGCGGGTATATAAACTCGTAAATATACGTTTTTAAGTCGAGACTCGGTATCGTCTGTAGACGACTTAGGGCCTCGATAACATCGGCCAATTAATGGATATTATTGTACGTGTCAGTCTGGAGCTCGTACTCTAGGTATATGTGCACACGTTGCCAGCGTCATGTGAAACACACACACACACACACACACATACACCCAAGCACCTGTACACCCACCTTAATCGTAAGCATCTTCGTACATCGACATCGACTGCACCCGCACTACGCTGCAATAAGGTACGAAAAGTCCAACTTTGGGGTGCTGTATCTCGAAAACTACCCGTGATCGGACATTGGGGCGTTGGACACTTTTGTTCTACGTGTTGAGAACTACCACATATCAAATTTTAAAACAAATTAGCCGAAAGCCATTTCTCATAAGGATTCTGCGGGGTCCTTTTGAATAAATATTATTATTATTATATAAAAAGTGTAATTTATTTCTGCGCCTTCTTCTTTCCTACTCATGCATGCCTCGCGCTATCTCTCTCTCCCAACTGCATGTCTCGCGTTATCCTTCTCGCACCGCCTTGCGAACGCTATCTCTCTCTCCCACGTGCATGCGAACATTTCGCGCTATCTCTCGCTCTCTCTCTCTCTCTCTCTCTCTCTCTCTCTCTCTCTCTCTCAAGTGCATGCGAACGCCATCCTTCTCCCACATGCATGCAATATCTTCGCGTCATCCTTTTCCAATGTGCATGCAAACGCTATCCTTGTCTTACGCTCATATAGACGCCTCGCGCTATCCTTCTCCCACTCCCATAGAATATCATTAGCGCTATCTGTCTCACACCTACTCGCGGACGCCTCGCGCTATCTTTCTCACACCTACTCGCGTGCGTTCCCTCTTGACCCCTTGCCTATTGGTTATGACGCGGTCCCCCTCCCCCCTCTCCGCAGAGTCCTCGCCTACCGATTTCGCCGCTGTCCCCCACCCCCCTCTCCGCGGACCCCTCGCCTACCGATTTCGCCGCGGCCCCCTCTCCCCTCTCCGCGGTCCCCTCGCCCCAGGTTAGGACGCGGTTCCCCTCCCCCTCTCCGCGGACCTCTCGCTTACCGGTTAGGACGCGATTCCCCCGCGTAACGTCATACCCCCCGCGCTGGTTTCCCCTTGCCCCTCACCCCCCCTCAGAGGACCAGAGTTAGAACCGGCCTTACTACTCTACTAGTATCCTTTAAAGTTTTTGCAAGTGATAGCGATCTTAGGTTTACACGTGTTGGGTCTTAGGTTCGCCTTTCCAATACTGGCTTCTTCTTTTAAAGGTTCTTTGTTTATTGGTTCAATGACCGGCGCTGGGTCATCCTGTTTCTTTAATAAGATTTTAGAAAAGCTTGAGCCCTGATTTACGTTATTAATATTCAAGTTTGGCTCGTTGATGGGTCCGCTTGGATCGTAATGGGGTGCGCGGTTGCTTGGGCCGGTTCCCTGGTTGCGCTCACTGTCGGGCGGCCCTCTGCGTTTCCCGACGCTTGCGTCGCGTTTCTGTATGCTAGTTTTCAACATTCCGCGACCTTGTGTCCGGGGTACTTGCAATAATTACATACGTTAGGCGCGTTCGGGCCAGGTTGTCCCGGTACTAGGGGCCTAATCCATGGTCGCGGAACAAAATTGTTATTAGGGTTCTTTAGTATAGATTTAGGTTGTTCCGTGTCGACAGGTCTCGGATTATTTATATCCGAACGCGTAACTGGGAATTGTAGAGGCATGTACTGTCGTTCGCGTTATCTCTCAATCTCTGTTCTTTGTAATTTTGACGGCCCATTCAATGGCCTCATCTAATGTGCCTATGTTTCTATGTTCCATTCGCGTGATTACATTAGAGGGTAATCCATTAACGAATCCTTCTAAGACTTCTCCTTCGACTTCATTGTTAAATAAGCGAGGGTTGCTGGTACCCAGGCGGCGATGTCCGTCTAATATAGCGAGTTTCAAATCTTTGATTCTACCCGCATACTTTAAAACAAGTGGCCTTCACTTGGACACAGTACAATTGGACACGGTGCAAATGGACACGTTGCAAATGGACACGAAACTTTGTACACTTTGCAACTGAGCGGTGTGCAACTTCTTCTGTGTCCAAAAGCTACTGTGTCCAAAATTATTGTGTCCAAATGCACTGTGTCCAATTGAGCCGTGTGCAAAGTTTCGTGTCCATTTGTACCGTGTCCAATTGTACTGTGTCCAAGTGCACCGCTCCCCTTCAAGCCGTGTGCACAGTCTCGTTCGGCGATTTATACGTGTTGGCTAATTCTCCGCGGTACTGTGCTACGGATTTATTTGGGGCGAAAATATTTTTTAATTTGTCTAATAAGTCTACGACGCGTGTATACACGTTTCCTTCAATCACTTGATACGCGTCGCCTTCAATTTTGTTGATTATAAATTGTACAAGTTGTGGTTCTTATACAGACGGTAATAAATCGCGAGCGCGTTCACATGCTCGGGCGAACTGGAAAATGGAAATCTTATAACCGTTGAACGGAGGAATTTTAGCAACTACATCTTTTATTTTCAATGACGGCATCACTACCGGCGGTGCGTATTCGTGTATTGGATTGTCAGCGCATTCATCGTATGCCGACGGGGCGCGCGAAGCCTCATTCACGCGTTGCTCGAGATTATTCACCTGCTCTAGTAGTCCACGCAATCGCGACAATTCTGTTTGTATTTTTGAAAGAACGTCAAATAATGAAGTTGCGTCAATAAGATCGGCTGGTTTCTCGCGGTCGCCTAAGTTTTTTTGTTTTTTCTTGGTTTCCGAGTCGATACTCACTGAGCTCTGCGATCTTGTATTGTGAGCCATGATTTATCTTTTAATTGTAAATAATAATGATTAAAATAATGGTTATGCAAACCTGTAAAATATAATGTGCAGTAATATAAAACTAGCACAATACGTACGATTAAAATGTTATAGTCCTCTAATCCTGTAAGAATATGATATAGTACAATAAAATAAAGACAGTGTAATAAATCAATGTATATAAAATAACGAAAACGATGTAGTAGTTAAATAAAATTGTAAGAATATAGTAGCAATATAATAAAAGGAATATATATATGTGCTGCGACGACTTTTCCTACCATCTCGCAGCTGAGCGATAAACGCGGCCGCCAACTCGTTCTTTCCATCGCGCGGGTGTAAATTACGCCGACGAACAGGAGCTAATTCGCCGAACGGGAGATGCGGAATGGTCGTTGACAAAAACGGGAAAACGGAGAAAAAGATCCACGCGCCAGGTGGGAACGGGATGTTAGGAGTTCCGCGCGTACCGTGACGAGATCCGAGAGATAATCGCGAGAATCGAACTTGGGCGCCAGATACGATCTTTCACGTATCAATTCGCGAAACACACGAAATAAGCGCGAAATAGACGCGAAAGCAATTGCCGGAATTCGCCACGGGCTGACTAGCTCGCCTAACGGTAGAGGGGCAGGGCGAGTGTTGATCTAACGCGAGAAATTGTGCAAGAGACGACAAGTACGTAAACAACAAACACAACTGGAAAGAAACTCGTAAATTATGCAGTGAAATTAACAGATTTATTATAATAGCGGGAGACGCAGCTCCTCGAGAATAGTAATGATAAACCGCGCGGATATACGGCTGCGGTAAAAGAAACGCGACTGCGAGACTGGGTGTTAGACGCGGGGCGTGAAACCCCGGAATGCGTACGCCGAGACCGACCCGTTATATCGGCCGGAATGTTCGCTCGGCTTGAATTATGCCTCGCAGCCTGCGAAGAGGTCGATTATTGCGTTCTTCTGTAATTCGGGCGCAAGCCCGAATCAATTCCCGATATCACCTCGCCAACGGCGACCTTATCGCCCGCTATTACCGTTAAATTATTAATACGCAACTTAAGATTAACAGGCAATTAACACAACGCGGACATGCTTCGATTTCGGACCGACATGTTACGCAGAATCGAATACGCGGCACACGCGCACGCGATCCATGCAAGAATCGCGAGGAAACTCTCACAAAACGCGCTCACAATTTCGAGATGCAGTGCTTTACAACCGACATAATACATTGAATTTACGCGATCCACACTCTCACGTAACCCGTACAATAATCGCGAAGGAAAGTCGCACCGGACGTGCACGTAAAGTTTAGACGCGAAGATTCGCAAATGACATACAAACGTAATGTAACGAATTGACGCGGCTCACACTCACACTCAAACGACCGACATACAACACGAACGAGACTTAAACGCTAAACGTGCGAGAACCAACGCAAATATAATATACGGAATCCGGATCTCCAGAGAGACGACACACGGTTATTAAAACGCGAGTTAATGTCTCGATCCGCGGAAACCGACACTTTCGAGGCTCCGGGGCTCGAATCGCTTGACGACGTGGCCGTGACGCGAAAATCTACACTAAAGAATCGGGCTTAGCCCGTACACCGAAGTACGAATTCACGGCGACGACGACAGAACGAAACGATTTCCGGGCGCAATCGCGCGTGGCTAATTTGGCAAAGGTTATCACCTCACCGGTACTTCTCTTCCCGTCGGAACGGCTCGGGGTGACGATGTCCTTCCGCTCACAGGTTGTCCGCCCTGGGAGATTGCCGGGGTCCTCTCCGTTCGTGGCCGCAGTCGCTCTCGCTTGCTCTCGCCTTTCAATATCGCCTCTATTCAATAAACCACTGTTCCGCATGCGAGCTCACGTCAGTCTCATCCCGGATCGTCACGATCCAGAATCGATACCTGTGAGCCAGCCGGGACTGCGCACACAGGGTGTGTATTATCGCGACCAATCACGCGTTATCACGCGCTGTGGCCGGCGGGCAGCGCGCTCACAATCGTATCGCGGGTGCGCGCGCCCCCGGTATTACAAACAATAATTCGCTGGGGCCCTTTCCGCGGGACCGTCGCTAGGGCGAACGGCTTGGTCGGAAGTATCGCTGCAACCCTCGTGGTGGTTTTTTCCTGAGGCCATGCCAAGCCATCGGGAGCGTTATGGCAGTCTCTCCACGGAGACCGGATCCACACGGGCCTGAGTCCTTGCGCGAGGATCCTCTCGCTGTCCCGTGCGTCGCGCATCACGTGCGCGGGTCCTGATCCCGTCGTGACATAGCTAGGTGTTAGATGCTTTGAATTCCCGGATTGCTAGCTCCTTGCCCCTCGAAGATCGTCTTTGATTTACGGTCGTATTCTCCGTCATCCTTTAGCGATCTCCCTCTCTCTCTTTCTCCGCCGGGGAGGCTCCCATAAGAAATACTCGTACGAAAAGAAAATAATAAACGAAATTAATATAAGGCATGAAATCTCGATTAATAACGCCTCTCTGGAGACAACGGTACGGTTCTCGCAATTATTCGACTGGAGCGGCCCTTTAGCCCGCGCTTTCACGGTCGGAGAGGGATTCGGCGGACGCGCGCGAGACGGCAACGTCACAGTGCATGTAATAGTATGATAATAAAATAAGAATGTTTTTATGAATTTTCAAAGTTTACTTTATAAATACTTGTAGCAAAATTGTAAAACTCAAGCAAATAATAAATGCAGTAAATGGCATGTATGTATATATGTTAAAGCAAGTAATTGTAATGTGTATTTTGCAATAAAATGTTATAATATGCTGCAAATAGAATATGGTTATAGGGTGGGGTATAATAAAACACAATTGTAATATAACAGAAATAGCAATGGTATATATGTTTTCTTTATTCGTCGCTGGCGCTAACGTTCTGAATTTGAGTCTGTTTGTAATATTCACGACGCGGGTCGTTCTCCGGAATATCTGAGTATGGTAACGGAGATTGTTCGACCGCGATCGGAATCAATTTATAAACGAAACTCTCTTTCTCGTCTAACTGCTCTTGAACCCGGGTATTAGAATTGTCTGTAATATCAGACCCGACGGAACTGTTCGCTAATTCTCTGAGATGCGCTCTCATCAAACGTCGAAGCTGGACTTTCTTTCCCGCACGACGCGTTCTTGGCATGTCTTATTTTCCCAATATCCGTCCCTTGTTTCGTTCCAAATGTGCGGAATCCTGCCTCACTAAAAGGAACGAACAGGGCGAGAGCGTGCGGCGTTTCCTCACCACTCTCAATGGTATATTGATTGTGTAGGATTTCGTAGCAACAACGGGCGGTCTATCCGCTCAAAGCCGTCGCTCTCGATTCCATTCACAAAAAACACACGCAAGTTTTCAATAATAATTTGACGAATTTTAGAAACACAAAATTTGAATAAGGATTTGATTTTGGTTTCGTGCAATGATTCTCTGAGGCACTTATTTTGTCCACATAACGATATCCGTTTTCCTATTCCAATCTCAATGTGCGGAATCCTGCCTCACTAAAGAGAAGGAACAAGCAAGAGCGTGCGGAATCCTGCCCCACCACTCTCCGTTTATCGTATGCACACAAAAAAGCTCAAAGCAACGACAAGCGGCCTATCCGCCCAGAGCCGTTGCTCCAAGTTCGCGGCACTTCAAAGAATTAGCTTTCACTTTTACCAAAATCAATCGCTTCTCTACTGCGTGGCGTGTCTTATTGTCTTTTCAAAGATATTTAAACACTGATGTCTGTGTTACGTTCGCAGTTCTCAACGTGCGGAATCCTGCCTCACTGGAGAGAACCGCTCCTGCTACAGTGACGAGCGGCGTATATACCAACTACCGGACATTGTCACAGAACCAGGTATTGTTCAAGAATTCTTTCGCAGCAGTGAGCGAGGTATATTCGCTTCAAATTACAGCGTCAGAATGTCACTATGCCGTCTTAATGTTGCAATCAAAGCACACGCAGTCGAGAATAATCACTGAATTCTAACAGCGTTAATGCAAATAAAAAATCAAACACGGGTACAACGTCTAGATGAAATGAAATGAGCAAAGTCTAAATGACACGTTATTTAGTAATTGAATAAAATTACAGCGGCACTATAACCCGCAAAAGATTAAAGAAAATCCGAAAGATTTAAATCGAGACTCAAATTGAACGTTATATCGCTCACAATTCACTTCCTGAAATAAAGTATGATTATCAAAGCAGGAAAATGACAAGTTGGCTTCTGCGATCCCACCGCTGCCACCAAATTTATATGTCACGTCTCAGTGTTCGAAGTTAATAAAAAAAAAAATTAAAATTCTAAAAATGAATTACTATCTTCAAGTAACTCGTTATGAACTCGTTATGACTATGTTAATATAAGATTAGTAAAATTGAATTAATATTAATATGCAAATTCTTTATAACTAATATTAATATTATATTATCGTAATAAAATAGTAAGAGTTAAAATCTATTCCTTTTTCGGTCACCCTGCGTTCACTGGGTCTACCGGGGACCAGAAGACTGATAACCTGTCAGTAATAATATAGAAATAATATCTTAGCTTACCATTAAATGGTTATAAGTACTGGAATAATGGTTAATATGCTGGGTTCCTCTTGATGATGGTTCTCCAGGAATAATAGTACGTGTGCGCTTATTGTAGGAGTAGTTGATAAAATGAAGTAAAATGGAGTAACACTAGTTATTTAATAATTAAATGTTTATTATTACAGGACATTAGACTAACGCCTGGTATACTCGTAGTACAACGTAGAAGTCTTTGCGACTGTGCGAGATTTTGACGACGCGGTCGCCGGATTATTAACGCGAACGCTTTGGCTAATTGAGACAAAAGAATAAGAGGCGTAAAAGCTTCTTAGTGTTAACTGTATGAGCGCCGGAATAATAATGTTCGATGCTGAGCTCTCACTGAGCTCCTCCGGTCTTCAGGTGTTGATGGGGAGATGTTGCAGTGGGAGCGTCTTGATGTACTTAGTGGGATAGGGCTCTCTATGCTTTTGCGTAGAGTCTTCCAATGCTGGTGGGAGAATCGTAGGCGGAAATACGGCAAGTGGGAGCGTCGTTGGTAGGGAACGCTACGTCATACGGGGCTTCCCCGATGTGCGCCGAGAATTTCCTGGTGTGCGAAAAGAACAGTCATAGCGTTGCCTTATCCACTGCATGACTTCATCGTCTGCATACCAGTTTGGTTGCATCAGCGTCTGTAGCCGTTGTTCTCCGGGCTTCCCTCTTATCTTATCGGCCGAGCGGATAAAAGTATTGATCGATGGCCGACTTGCATCACCATGCACAATTTAAGACTCTTAGTTATTATTAAGACTACAGTGAATAAAATATTCTTCCTTATGCTCCTAGTTCCTTACCGTTAATTATAATATTAGTGTGAAAGTCTTATGCTATATAGAATATGTGTGCGCGTAGCATAGAATATGTGTACGCGTATAAATGCATATATGTAAAGATATAAAATTCTTAAAGTTAATATGAATAATAAAAGATATAAAATTCTTAATATTAACGTGTGCATATATAAATGTGTGTGTACTTAAAATTATTAAAGCATGTACCATTTATCCCGTTTCGCAATATCTATACGGGAAACCCATTTATTAATTTATAACGTTACATTCGCATTGTTTGTTGCTTTGCTCTTTCCGTATTGCATTCTCTTATTGATTTCAATTTTTTAGAAGTTAGTTTCATTTATTAAAGTTAATTATTAAAAAGAATATGTACTATATACATATATAAATATACATATACAGGGTGAGTTTTTTAACTTGAAACTGTAAAATATCTTGGAAAGTAAGCTTTATCGAAAAAAATGTTTCAAACAAAAGTTGTAGGGTTCGGAGGGGGCCACATGATAAAAATATGGATTTGACCTTGAGTGACTTTTCAAGGTGAGATCAATGTGATCGACGTTTTCTTAAATGGTACCCCCCTATTTTTATTACATATTCTTGTAGCTTATCTCGAGAGCTTTTCAAAACACTATAATAAAGTATTTTTTCATTAAGTACTTTTTGAGTTATTTTATATCTTAATCTAACATATTTTGATATAAAAAATAAAATATCTCGTAAAATATTTAGTTTTCGATAATCTTACCGTAATACTTTTATGTACAGAATAATAAGACAAATCAATTGGTATAAAAAAAAACAAATAATTGTTTTAAAAAATACTGTAAATAATTACATACTTTTTCTTAAAAACAATACATAATAATATATAAAAAAAACAATATATAAAAAAAACAAATAATTGTTTTAAAAAATATTGTAAATAATTACATACTTTTTCTTAAAAACAATTATTTTTTTTTTATACTAATTGATTTGTCTCATTATTCTGTACATAAAAGTATTACGGTAAGATTATCGAAAACTAAATATTTTACGAGATATTTTATCTTTTATATCAAAATATGCCAGATTAAGATATAAAATAACTCAAAAAGTACTTAATGAAAAAATACTTTATTATAGTGTTTTGAAAAGCTCTCGAGATAAGCTACAAGAATATGTAATAAAAAATGGGGGGTTCCATTTAAGAAAACGTCGATCACATTGATCTCATCTTCAAAAGGTCACTCAAGGTCAAATCCATATTTTTATCCTGTGACCCCCTCCGAACCCTACAACTTTTGTTTGAAACATTTTTTTCGATAAAGCTTACTTTCCGAGATATTTTACAGTTTCAAGTTAAAAAACTTACCCTGTATATGTATTAATTTGTAACATTCGCATTGTTAGTCTGACTGACTGTGTAGTCTTTATTATTTTAAATGCAAATATAAAGTTAATTATTATTACTTATACTTATAGTCTATATGGTATGGTTATTTATGTCACCCGCCAGAGCGCTTGAGCGTTGGTTATATACGAAGTGTTTCGCAAGTATGAATACTACATTTAATATTACTCTCTCTATATGAACGAACAATTTACTTTTAGATTTTATTTCTTTCACCTCCTATGGGTGCGTTAACAATTAATTTAATGTTTATTTAAAAATTAGACGTGCGGCTAGGACGTCACAAAAGGTTTATATAAAAATGTATCCCACTGAAGGAAGCCGCATGAATAATTACGTTCCGATTCAAGACGATGAAACTTTACCGTGTAAGAAGAAGAAATGTTTTAATTAACGTAAGTTTTAATTAACGTAAAGAATTATATACTTTTTAAATATTTTTATAAATAATATTTTATTATTCCCTAGCATTTCATCCGAGCCTCGTCGTGCGGTTCGTATACTTGGAAGACGATATGCCGTAAACCCGACAACATACAAATATTTGGACATTGGAATAAACGTTGGAGCTGTATCTTTCGTGGAATTGGCTCTTGGTGACAATCGAGGCAATCAAATAATATTGCCTTTTGAAACGTGGAAATCATTGATGCAGAAACGTGCGGACATTGAACGATTTCTACAATCGACAGAAACCCCATTGTAGATTCGGGATTTAACATTCGAAGTGGTTAAGATGTCTGATTCGAATATTATAAAATTGGCATTATCCAATAATTCATTATATATGAAACCACTAACTCTATTATATTTATTCGATTTTGAAAAATACATAGATCATATGTATTACTGGTTGTGCGAAAATACGCATATGATATACGCATATGTAAATGAAAAACTCAAACAATTTGTAATTGTTTTACAACGTAATAATATCGCTAATGTATGCGACGCTGCAAAAGCAATACGTAAAAGTGATATGTTTGACAGCGAATCACTCATAGATTGCGAGTTATTGACATGTAAATGATATTCTTCACGATGCTTGTAATAAATAAGTTATTTTACTATTTATCTGTGAATTTAATTACTTATCCCATCCTTTATGTATGAATAAAAACGGTGTAATGGATATGCACAGTCTGCAAAACTTAAATCTTTCTCTCAACACACTCTGCTAAAGATGTAGAAAAGTGATGAGGTGGATGAGACGTGATACTCCAGTTAGGAGGCAAAAGATATGAAATTAAAATATATATAATCGAGAGGAGTGTGCAACGTTATAGTACGCAACCGTCTACGTCCTTACCACGATCTTAACAATATGTGTTAAGGCTGCTGAAGAAGTTATGGTTATTGAAGATGACGAGGATGTCATTCTCGAAGATGACAACTTGATGGAAATTGAGAATTTTTGGACGATTCATCAGACGAAGACCGCGTACTTTCGGAGGATTCCGATTACGATAGTGACTGCAGTGTTGATATTACGGACATAAATCAACGTACTTTAAACCGAGTTGAAATAAATAGTTTAGGTATGGTGAAAATGTGCTGTATATATTTTTATTATAAAAGTGACGTCAACGAAAAATTTTGCACATACTGTTTTATGCGAATTTCAGACTCATTTTCGAATATTCGTGTTGTGCGAGAACATGAAAGTGCAATTTATGCACTAATCCTGGGATCGTCTTGCGCAGAGTGTAGAAAACCGCTGTATCAGATAATGCCTTGCAATTTGTGCCCAATTTGCACTGTATAAGCTGGACAAAAACTTGTGTTGTGAAAAGACTTAAATAGGAAATATGAGGGACTCCAAACATTTTGCGCGAATAGAACAATTTCTATGGGAGTTTTACATAAAGGTGGACGATGTGAATTCATGCGAGTTATGGGAAAACGAGTGCCTTAAATGTCTCGAGTGGCTGGGAAAACAGTATCGACTCGTGATGTTACAATAGGTGCATGGAATTCAATCGCTGGTTAGCCGAATCGCGCAACATGAGGGTTTAAGACATTCGTTACGTAAACGTTACAAACCCGTAGATGTTTGTGTCCCGGCGCTATCAACAAACACTCCTGTTAATTCGATTGTACAAATAGTACAAGGCCGAGAAATCGGCTTGAAGAAATCTCGTACAATATTTTTGGACCGTTGTCTGAGAGATCATCGTAAAGTGATGTTCGAGGATTGGGAATTATGAAACGGAGCTGACGCCTCGTTATGGACAAGAACCGCATTGAAATACTCGAAGAATTAATTGTAAGTATCTTTTTAAAATTTCATAATATTAAAATTAATACACTAATAAAATTTGATTTCTTTGTCTGTTTCAGATGGAGCGTCACCCTAAGATTTTTATTATTATATTATACATATTTTATATCTTTTGTATTTTTTATATTTTCATATTTTTATATTATTATTACTATTATTAATTTTATATTTTAGACACACACACACACGCGCACACGTACACGCACACGCACACACATTTATATGATACACACAAATATTAAATAAAACTTACTATTATATATAAAAAAATGTCAATTATTTCTGCGCCTTCTTCTTTCCTTTTCCTACACACGAATGCCTCGCGCTATTTTTTTTTCTCCCTCTCCCAAGTGCATGCGAACGCCATCATTTTCCCACGCCAATGCGAACGCTATCCTTTTCCTACTCGTGCGCTATCTCTCTCTCTCCCAAGTGCATGCGAACGCTATCCTTTTCCCACGCCAATGCGAACGCTATTCTTTTCCTACTCGTGCATGCCTCGCGCTATCTTTCTCCCACACGTTGCGAACGCCTCGCGCTATCCTTTTCGCACCGCCTTGCAAACGCTGTATCTCGCATCATCCACATGCATACAGATCATTAGCGCTATCCTTGTCGCACGCCTTGCGCTATCCCTCTCATACCCACCGTCTTACGAACGCTATCCTTGTCGCACCGACTTATGAATGATGATATCCTTCTCACACAGCCTCGCGTACGCCTCGCGCTATCCTTCTCCCACACATTGCGGACGCCTCGCGCTATCTCTCTCACATCTACTCGCGGACGCGTGCGTTCCCTCTTCCCCGCGGACCCCTCGCCTACCGGTTTTGCCGCGGTTCCCCTCCCCCCTCCGCGGACCCCTCGCCAACCGGTTGTGTCGCGGTTCCCCCGCGTGACGTCATACCCTCCCCGCGCCGGTTTCCCCTCGCCCCTTACCAGCCCTCAGAGGACCTGCGTTAGAACCGGCCTTACTACACTACTTCTTATTAACATTAATTTCATAATTTGAGACTTAATTTTAATTTGAGAAAATATATTTTTCAGAATTACCATAATTCGGCTCACTTTTCTAGCTGAAAATATTATCGAGCTATTTCCTAATAAACATATGGTACAATTTTACTTTTTTTATAATTAATTTTTACTAAATGTATAATAATATATATCATGCTATATAATGCTCTAAATTGTGCTAAATATTCTTATAAAACTTACTTTTTAGATAATCTGGATACAAAAATGTAATATAAATAGAAATATAATTTCCAAAGGAAAATTATTAAATCGATATTATAATATAAAGAGGTCATTGATTAAATCTGGATTGATCAATAAATATAATTCTAAATGTGAAGCTTTGCCTATTGAAAATATTGGAAGTAACACATCAACACACATAGATTTATTTGAAAAATTAAAGCATCAAGTTCAGTGATATGTTGTATATTTTTTAGAGCAATATCCGCAAGACGTAAAAGATCATCTCGAATGGTTACGACATAATATACAACCATGGTCAAGAGTTTTTAGTTCTTGGGAAATAACTTCAAAAGCTAGAATTGAACAATTAAGAATTCGTGAAAAAGGAAAGAACAGAAAAAGAGCCAATATTCATGATTATACCATACAGTATTCTGCCTTAAATACACTAACAGGATATTCATTGGTATATGTTTTTATCAATACGTGTTTATGTTATTAACATTTGTATTGTATTGTTACGTCCTGGCGATTCCACGATTCCTTTCTTCCGCGAAGTGTCGACAATGATCGTCGATTGGTGAGACAAACGAATCGCTCAGTAAACAGACCAACGTAAAAAATCGGTGATGAAACCATGCCGGTTTCCTCAAGATAATATAAAATTTTCTAACGAAATACCCAACAAACACAGCTGCATCAATAACAATATAAAATTTTCTAATGAAATACCCAACAAACACAGCTGCATCTATAATAATGAAAATTTTCCAACAAATATTCAATAAACACAGCTGCATCAATAGCAATAAAAATTATCATAGGAAAATAGGACCTTTTTCTAATCTGAACACGTGCAAGGAATCTTCGAACGAATATCGAACTCACCAATGGACGATCACCACGGGTAAAACGTGAAAAGTAAGAGAAACATTCCGCCTCTTAAAATTAGAATACTCCCCAAGAAGAAGATTATAAAAAGAGAACTTGCGAACACATCACATCTCTTTTTACTGTAACTCTCAATCCGAGTGCACTTATTATTCTGCAACTTTCAATCCGAATACTCTTGCTCTGTGTTGTGACTCACGAGTTAGTGTAGAAAACCAGTGTCTTCCAGCGGCGTCTCACTACCATTTGCATTCATCAACCGAAGGTCCGAAAGCACCACGAGACCTAGAGCCGAGGAAAAATCGCCGCTTCTTCATAATCGAATTAACAGCAAAAAGTAAGCTTCAACTATTCAATTATTATGTATATACGCGACTGAAACCTTATTATTTACACTGGTTCCATAGTGAGAACCAGATCAGGCAAAATATATATATATCGGCCCATGAATCAAGTTCATCGCAGGACTCGGAAGGCGTTGACACGAGCGTTCGCGAATCTTACCGTTAAATTAAAAAGATTTAGGAGTAAGATTGACTCACTACACATAAGCTCACAACCCAACAAAGCAAAGTTACAACCTCCTCCCTTTCCCTTTACCATTTTTCTCCCAGCTACTCCCCAGTATATACCCCCGAACCTCTTTCTCCTGAACCACCTTCCTCCCCGAGATCATTCTTGTCATTATCTACAATCCTCTTGAATAATTCACCCTCTTCTTCCCCGCAGTTTTCGGAATCAGACGATTTCGAAAAGGCCATTCAGGAGTTCTGCGAAGAACTACCTGATTTAGAATCAGATTCATCCTACCAGGACTAAATTGAACTAAATTTAAATCTCCTTTCTCTCTCTCTCTCTCTCTCTCTCTCTCTCTCTCTATGATCCTTACTTCCTACCTCATTCACACACACGTGCGTTTTATTTTTGTTTGTTTGATTATTTAAAACTTTATATATTGTATTAACCAGTCAGAACCTAAAATTTATAGAATCTTTCCCTTTCATTCTGACTGATGCCCTCCGTATTAATGTAACACCCGTGAACTAAAACACACACACACACGCACGCACGCGCGCACGCACACGCATACGCACACGCACACACACACACGTACACTCACCAAGAAAATATAATCAACAATATTTTATTTTTTTATAATCATGTATATCCACCATTTACTTTAAAATGAATAAATTTATACTTTATTAATTAAAATCAAAATAACTTTTTATTAACCCCACTCATTCCTAGTCGAAAGATCGCACTTGGTCCCATCCCATGTAAAAGAGATTAAATTCTCTTACCGAAAAGGGACCACCGAACGAACGTCTGAATAGTCGTTTACCTGCTTTTCAGACCTGTCAGTTCGTTCGACCCGATTCCAAACGCCACGAGACGTTTAACTTCGGGATAATAAAAGATAGTTGTTGCGCTCTTCCGTCGACTCATTCTTCCCCGAGTCTGGACGTAACAGTATTATATTATACGTAATTATTTTATTAATTAATTCTTTTATTTAATTTTATGCGTGTGCTATTTATAATTTTTATCGTGTTTTAATGTACATGTATATCTTGACATATATTTTATTTTGTATGGTATGGTCTTTATTGACTCCCCAATGGGGTTGCAATCTTATACACTTCCAAACTTACAATTTTTCCAATACAATCTTCCTTACATCTATACGCTTTTACAACTAACGCCTTTTACACATCGCTCTCCTTTTACCCTCTCTCTCGCTTTCCCCTTCTCGATCCTAACCCTTCTTTTTCTCTTTCTTCCTCACGCTCTTATTTCTAACGCTTCTCTCTTACACACACATACCTATCTTATCCCTATCTTATCCCTCCTTTTTCCTTCTCCTTTTCTTACTCCTCACCCTCGTTGTCTCCTTTTTCTATTCCCCTTCCTCCTTCTCCTTCCCCTTCCGCCACTCCTCCTTATCCTCCATAAAGATGGTATATGGTATATGGTGGGATGGGACCCGAGCGGAATCGAACCTGGGACCTTACTTGTCAGCCCGCGACTCAACGCTCTAAGCCACTCATCGCTCCCATATTTTATTTTCTATATAATTTATGTATGTCAAATATTTTCTGTATTATACGATACATAAAATTTATAAATAGATTTCTGTCTCAAATTCTGTCGCAAATTATAAAACGTCTAAAATGGGCTTTAGACAATCTAAAATTGGCGACACAAATTTAGTAATAAAATTCTATTTATAATTTTATATGTCATATAATACAGAAAACTAAAAAAAAATAAAAAATAAAAATAAAATATACATATATACCAAATATGTATCAGAATACACACATACATTTTAGAACATATGATATAATAATGTCTTATATACATGACACAAAATTATTACACATAGAATTCTATCTTGAATTTGTCACGGATAGAGATCGCCCAAAATTGGCTTAAGAGATTAAGTATTAAACAAATTTTTATTTTATTGTACTGTATTGTATTGTATTGTAATACAAATTTATGTTTAAATACAGAGAACGATACAGTTCCAATCTTGATGTTATTAAGCAAATTGTTCTCAGTTAATACTGCCATAAAGCAGAAAGGAATTGATCAGTAGCGGCCTTCGCGTCAAGAAATTGCAGGCTTTATTCTTCACGTAAAAGTGAGTTTATATCTTAATAATTAAAAATATACATAATACTATATATTATTTTATTTATTTATTATATATTTAAAACATAAAAAAGGCAAAAAAAATTTTAAATAACAATTTTTTAAATTTATAAACTATAATATTTCGACGTATGTACTACCATATATATGTACAGGGTGAGTCATTTTAATCAACGCACGCAAATATCTCGTAAAGTAAGCAAGATGGAAAAAAATGTTTTATACAAAAGTTGTAGGGTTCAGAGGGGACACATGATGAAAATATGGACTTGATCTTGAATGACCTTTTCAAGGCCAAGTCAATGTGATCGATGTTTTCTTAAGTGGAACCCCTTTCTTTATTGCATATTCTTGTAGCTTATCTCGAGAGCTTTCCAAAACATTATAATAAAGTATCTTTTCATTAAGTACTTTTTGAGTTATTTTATATTTGGATCTGACATATTTTGATATAAAAAATAAAATATCTCGTAAAATATTTAGTTTTCGATAATCTTACCCTAATACTTTTATGTACAGAATAATGAGACAAATCAATTAGTAAAGAAAAAAATAATTGTTTTTAAGAAAAAGTATGTAATTATTTACAATGTATTTTTTTAAACAATTATTTGTTTTTTTTTACATTAATTGATTTGTCTCATTATTCTGTACATAAAGGTATTACGGTAAGATTATCGAAAACTAAATATTTTACGAGATATTTTATTTTTTATATCAAATTATGTCAGATTAAAATATAAAATAACTCAAAAAGTACTTAATGAAAAAATACTTTATTATAGTGTTTTGGAAAGCTCTCGAGATAAGCTACAAAAATATGCAATAAAAAAGGGGGGTTCCATTTAACAAAACATCGATCACATGATCTTGAAAAGGTCATTCTAGATCAAGTCCATATTTTCATCATGTGTCCCTCTTAAAACCGAACAACTTTTGTCTGAAACATTTCTTTCTATCTTGCTTTATTTTTTAGATATTTAGGTGTCTCAATATAAATGCCCCATCCTGTATATACAGGGTGTCCGACAGATAAATAACCAAACAAAAGATGGAGGTAGAGTGGATCATATTTTTTATAACGCTTAATAAAGGAGTTATTATTGATTAAGTCTGTCCAATCAGCGCCGATCTTTAGCCGCGCGCTTGGTAGTGTGCGTGAGCGTTTCGTCGCTACGGCGACGCACACTACCAGGCGAGCGGCTCATCGACGTGCGTCCGGCTAAAAGACGGCGCTGATGGGCCAGACTTTACTAAATAATAACTCCTTTATCAGGCGTTATAAAAAAAAAATGGTACAGGACTTTTCTTTTCAGTTTGACCCAATCTATCTCCACCTTTCGTTCGTCACTTACTTGTCGGACACCCTGTGTATATACTGGGTGTAACTAAACAAACGCATATGGACAATACTATCAGATACAAAACAACAATTCAAATCAGAATGTCCTGAACCATTTTTTGATTTGAGCTTTCTTTTCGTTGTTATATGATGTTAAAGTTAACTAATCAGCGCCTGTCTACAACGGAAAACAGAGAAGGTACGACGGGGGTCGGAGTAGCGAGACGGCTTTCTGGTGTATAGACAGGCGCTGATTAGCTAACTTTAAGAGGATGCCGGAGCGACGGGCAAACTCCGACGGGTTAGCGCCCTCATCTAAACGTAACTAAAAGTGTCGGTATATTACCAACGCTTTATAGTTACATTACCGATATCATTATGTAGAGTAATTGTCAAGGATATGTGCATACTTTGGAAAGAGCAATAAAATACAAGCTTTTCGCATTGTTTTAAATATGTAGAGACAGAAAATATGTTGGATTTCTACTCTATTTCTGTTCTATCGTCTCGTAGAAGCAACGACTTTACACAGATATCTGTTTGTGTCGCGTACATATTTTGAATACAAATCTATAATATTGCTCATATTATCTCTTTTGATTTTATCATAATGTAGATATATACATATATACATCATATAGATGTAACACATATATATATGTATATATATATATATATAGATATATATATATATATATATATATATATATATATATATATATATACAGGGTGGTCCTCGTAACGGTCGCCACGATTTTTAAGGCACTTACAATAATCTGACATAAAAAAGTCATAAACAGAAATTTATCAGTTTCTAACCGGCAACAAATTGCAATAATAAAAATTGACCAAACATTTTTTTTCCATAAAAAAGCAAAGTCATCTTCAATTTTTTAAATGGAACTGCCTACTTTTTATTGCACATTTTTGTAGCTTATCTCGAGAGCTTTTCAAAACACTATAATAAAGTATTTTTTCATTAAGTACTTTTTGAGTTATTTTATATTTTAATCTGACATATTTTGATATAAAAAATAAAATATCTCGTAAAATATTTAGTTTTAGATAATCTTACCGTAATACTTTTATGTTCAGAATAATAAGACAAATCAATTAGTGTAAAGAGAAAAACAAATAATTGTTTAAAAAAATACATTGTAAATAATTACATACTTTTTCTTAAAAACAATTTTTTTTATACTAATTGATTTGTCCCATTATTCTGAACATAAAAGTATTAAGGTAAGATTATCAAAAACTAAATATTTTACGAGATACTTTAATATTTATATCAAAATATGTCAGATTAAAATATAAAATAACTCGAAAAGTACTTAATGAAAAAATACTTTATTATAGTGTTTTGAAAAGCTCTTGAGATAAGCTACAAAAATGTGCAATAAAAAGTAGGCAGTTCCATTTAAAAAATTAAAGGTGATCTTGCTTTTTTATGGAAAAAAAAATGTTTGGTCAATTTTTATTATTGCAATTTATTGCCGGTTAGAAACTGATAAATTTCTGTTTATGACTTTTTTATGTCAGATTATTGTAAGTGCCTTAAAAATCGTGGCGACCGTTACGAGGACCACCCTGTATATAGAAGGTACACATGAAGTGTAACAGATTTTGACAGATTGTTTGCGAGATCATTCTGAGTAAAACATATCATATAATATAAAGATTCTATTTTTAATACTTAGTAGTTACAAACATTATTAAATTATACTGCTATCATAATAAAATCATATGCTTGGTGTGATTTTCCATGCTAAGTGACCTTTGAAAAATTAAAGTAAAACCAAATAATACAAAATAACAATTGTTTACAATGATTTTACTAGGAGTACAGTGATTTTGTTATAATAGCAAAATTTTACAAGTTGTGTAAAAATAGAACCTTTATATTTAACATTATTTGCTCAGAATGATCTTGCAAACAATCTGTCAAAGTTTGCGTATTCCATGTGTACTTTCTACGTACATATATATATACATATATATATACATATATATATATACATATATATTTTATTTTTGTATAGCTTATATAATAACATATACAGGGTGGTCCATTTTAAAAGAGCCAGTCAAATATCTCGAAAAATATGGAAGATACGGAAAAACGTTTCAGACAAAAGTTGTTTGGTTCAAAGGGGGACATAAGATAGTGCCATTGATGTGACCTTGGATAGTCATTTGAAGGTCACATGAAGGTCACTTTCAATTTCTTAAATGGAAACCCCTATTTTTTATTTCATATTCTTATAGCTTATGTCGAGAGCTTTACAAAACAATATAATAAAGTATTTTTTCATTAAGTACTTTTTGAGTTATTTTATATTTTAATCTGACATATTTTGATAGAAAAAATAAAATATCTCGTAAAATATTTAGTTCTCGATAATCTTACTGAAATACTTTTATGTACAGAATAATGAGACAAATCAATTAGTAAAAAAAAAATAATTGTTTTTAAGAAAAAGTATGTAATTATTTCTAATGTATTTATAATGTATTTTTTTAAACAATTATTTGTTTTTTTCTTTATACTAATTGATTTGTCTCATTATTCTGTACATAAAAGTATTACGGTAAGATTGTCAAAAACTAAATATTTTACGAGATATTTTAATTTTTATATCAAAATATGTCAAATTAAAATATAAAATGCTACAAATGCTACAAATGCATTTTACAAATGGCTCTTTTAAAATGGACCACCCTGTATACTGTTGCAATAATTATCAAAAATAAGATATATTATAGAAATGTACACGTAAAACACATCTATATATACATATATATTTATATATATATATATATATTTATTTATTTTTAATGTATTACATTTATTAATATTACATCCAAATTAAACTTTGAAGTATGTTGAACATGAAATTAGATATTATTTCTTTGGTCAAAGCATTCCATAAATAAGAAACTTAAAAAATGAAAGCATGCTATAAGTTACAATATTAAGAAGCTTGTTCTAAAAATAAAGTACTTCATCTATTTGAAAAGTGTTCAAAAAATGCCGCGCAAATCGTTTGACGATCGCGGCGGCAACGATCCGCCAGTTTCAATACCCGCGATGAGTGGCGCTAGACCTGCTTCCTCTTGTACTCTCTCTTGTTCCGACGCTCTTTTATTAATAATTGTGTTGTTGACATTGTGTTTATCAAAACCTTCATAAGTTATATAGTTATTTATTATAGTAAAAACGATCTGTAATTGTGTATCTGAGATACGCAACATCACAACATCCTTCTAAGAATCTCTCATAAATTTTAGAAAACTGTCGATATCAACCAATTTAATGGATTTTATTGGAAACAAATCGACAACGAAGATGATAACCATTGTCATGGGATTATAGCAATTTTCGCAAGTATTGTTTCTCTCTCGAGGCGAGCACAGAGACTTCCGGTTGGATTTTAATTTTCGTTCTCAGATCTGAGATAGTTTTCTGATCCTTCAGGCCCTGGAAATTTCTCTAGCCTGAGGATCTATCTGACGAACATTCCGGAAGCTCTCTATAGTTTTTGCCGTTATCTGAAAGATTATTCATTAAGAATTTTACAGCTAAAATAACAAACCAGAGGTTCATTGTATATTCTTTCATTCTAAGGTTTCTGAGAGTTCTTTCTAACCTTGGAATTGGTTTGTTGATAATTTTCATTTTCATTTATTCTTAAACTGTTATTTATAAATAAGTCTCTTGTGAATTTTAATCATATAATAACTTTAACAATGTATTGAAAAAGCATGTAGTTTATACCTTATAATAATTTTAAGTCTTTTATGTTTATTTTAAAGAGTTCGTTTTGTAATCGTCTTTATTACTCTACCTGTTTTTAACTAAATGTAATACTTTTCAAATCTATTGTTTGTGTTTCTTTTTATATACTAATTAGATTTTCTGTTTCTTTTCTTTTTTTTCTTTCTTGTTTTCGTTTAAGTTACCCTATTGTCGCTCACCTAACTTTCCTTCCTTATAAAATTATACTGATTTTATACAAAAAGATATTAAACGGATCAAAATGTTTGTATAATATTAATACTATTAATAATTAATACGTAATATCCTGTAAGAAAAATTAAAACAATTAACTTTGTGTTTAAGGCTACTGATCCCTCACTACAGCCACATTGAATTATGACGTCAGAAGCGAGAAATGACAAAAGTTTTTTTTTGCGTAATATATCGAAATAAATAAGTTTTTTTGAATGCGATCACTCGTGTTTGATAATATGAATTAGTATTAGGTGTACAAATAAGTTTCCGTCGTTTGACAAAAGTTGGCGCCACCAGTAAGTTATGGTTAAAATTGTCAAATGTAAAACGTCCTTATCGTAAGATTGGACATCAGTCAATAACATAACCTTAAAATATTAGTGATTTTTTATCAGTATAATATATTCTTTTGTGTGCGAAAATGTCGAGTTTTGAGCCGAATAAGCGTCATTTGCGAATTTCTGATTTACTTCTTCAATTTGAAGAAATCTGCAGCTGAGGCGTATCGATTGCTTGTAGAAGCATATGGTGAGGCTGCCTTAAGTGAGAGAAGTTGTCGTGAGTGGTTTCAAAAGTTTAAGAACGGTAAATTTGATATCGAAGACAAAGAACGTAGCGGAAGGCCGAAAGTGTATGAAGACGCGGAATTGGAAGCATTATTGGATCAAGATTCGTGTCAAACGCAAGAAGAACTTGCACTTACATTGGGAGTGACTCAACAAGCAATTTCACATCGGTTGAAATCATTGGGATTGATTCAAAAACAAGGAAATTGGGTTTCATATGAACTGACGCCGAGAAACGTTAAACGCCGATTGTTCACACGTGAAATGCTGCTTGCCAGACATAAACGAAAGGGTTTTCTGCACCGTATTGTCACTGGTGATGAAAAATGGATCCACTATGATAATCCAAAAAGGAAGAAATCATGGGGACCACCTGGCCATGCTTCAACATCTACAGCTAAGCCAAATATTCATGGAAAAAAACTCTTGTTATGCATTTGGTGGGATCAGCTTGGTGTCGTGTATTATGAGTTGCTCAAACCGAACGAAACCATTACTGGGGCTGTCTACCGAACACAATTGATGAGATTGAGTCGAGCACTCAAGGAAAAGCACGCCCACTACTCCAGACACGACAAAGTTATTCTCCTGCATGATAATGCTCGTCCACATGTTGCGGCGCAGGTCAAAACCTATTTGGAAACACTCAATTGGGAAGTTTTACCCCACCCGCCGTATTCACCAGACATTGCTCCTTCTGATTTCCACATGTTTAGATCGATGGCGCATGGCCTATCTGAGCAACACTTCACATCATATGAAGATACCAAAAATTGGGTCGATTCGTGGATAGCCTCAAAAGATGAAGCATTCTTCCGACGCGGTATCCGTATGCTGCCAGAAAGATGGGAAAAAGTAGTGGCAAGCGATGGACAATACTTCAAATAAAACATTAGGTTCCGTTCTTTCACAATAAATGCCCAATTTTTGATAAAAAACGGCGAAAACTTATTTGTACACCTAATAAAATCCACCTAACTCCTTTTTTTGTTAATAAATACACGTGTAAGTCATTTGCATATATCCTACATTTTCAGTGAACATGGACTTTTATGACGATTGAGCAAGATTTACAGCTACTTACAGATTTACGAATCAAAAACAGAGAGTTCGGCGGATTTCACTAATCCATATTATCAAATGATTGCATTCGAAAAATCTTATTCATTTCGATGTAGTTCGCTAGAAACAAATTTATATAATTTCTCGCTTCTGACGTCATATTTCAATATGGCTGCAGTAAGGCATTAGGGGCCTTAACTAATATTTTATAAATAAACCAAATGACTACAAAAATTTTACAAATATTTACATTTAGCACTTTTTATAAACTTCAATTCCAAGTATAAAGCAAAAGAATTTCGCGTTACCAATTAAAAAAACGAATATTATATGTATGGATATGTATGGAAACAGCAATCGTATAAAAATCAAAATTAGTGTTTACGATATAGAAAAAGTAACACGTTTTCAAAAACAAAAAAAAAACGATAATTAACATATTTTCTACTTATACTCTATTTAATATCCCAAGTAGCAAGCATACATCATTTTGACGTCAAATGACGTTGTTTTAACGTCAAGTGTGACGTTATTTTGACGTGCATTTGCTACCTGGGATAGTATTTATTATATAGTATTTATTATATGTATAATATCAATATAATATTCAGGCGATCTGTTCCAAAACTTGTCTAATCTATTTCGATATTAAATTTTATAAGTAAAGTGGAAAAAATTAGTAACATCTCTTTTATTAATAAACTTTAGAAATTTTTTGCAAAACTGCATTTGAAGGAAAATATAATCATGAACATGATATTGCATAAGATTCTGACTTTTATAAAATTCAATAATTTGGACAAAATGCATGTTTAATTAATTTTTTATAAAAAATGCATGAGGCAAGTTTTTGAACGGAACGCTTTTATTATAAGTATTCATAAAAGCTCACACTACATAAAAACGCTAAAAGTTGAACTGAAAAATATAGGTTTTGCTTTTTTTACAATGTTCTTTATATTAATAAAAATTCATTAACACTACTTTAATTGGCTTTATTGAAAACGTTGAAAAAAACGTTCAGTTTTTATTTAAAACACTGTTAAGGGTTGCAAATATAATTGAATTTAATTACAAATTAAAATGTAATTCTTAATTACATGAAATTAAATTAACAATTACATTTTTTAAATTTTTTAAATAATTTTCAACTCTGATTATAAGTGTAATAGTGGGAAAGAAACGTATTGATCTTTAAATGGTAGAACTATTAACACAGTATATACAGTAGCGCAACTCTCCCGATTTTGTGTTGGCCAAAACGGAGTGCGCATGCGCGAAATAAGTAAGTTGGCCAGTAACGCCATTTAAATTTCTCTCTCACTTACTCTTTTTTTTCTACTCTTTCGTTCTCTCTCACACTAATTAAATACCCAATTAAATGCCTACTACCTACCTTATTTGGCGGAATAGATGACATTATATGTTATTTATTGTACGATCGCGCAATTTATCTGAGTTTTTGATACAAAGCGATTACGAAACGGTTACAGATATTTAATATAATTATATTTGTAATTATAACTTTATATATATATATATATATATATATATATATATATATAATGTCTTTATAATACATTTAACATTTTTCGAATAATATTTTATTTTCTTTTTTTTGCTCTCTCTATTATTTCATGTAATATATTTTGCATATAGCATAATTATTTATGTAATATATTGTATATTAACTTAATTATAATTATTTTTATTACTTTATTTTTTTTTTCAAATATATTATTAACAATTTATCTGTATATATTTTTTATTAAAATACATTATTTTGGATTATTATTTATTGCTACATATGTATCAATGAGTTAGAGAGAGAACGAAAAACGAGAGTGAGCGAGAGAAAAGTTCAGACTTGGCGTTACCGACCAACTTACTTATTTCGCGCATGCGCACTCCGTTTTGGCCAACACTAACATCAAAGGTGCCGACAGGGAGTTGCGCTACTGTATATACTGTGCTATTAATTTCCTATTTATGTCATCAATAGACCACATTTCAAGTAAATTATTTTTTTTTATATACTGTATGTCAAAGAAAGATAAATTACATGGCTTGGAGTAAAAATCATTTTGTAAACTGTAGCTATAACCTAAGAAAACTGCTGAATTTTCATGCAAAAAAAAAATTTTTATTTCAATTGTTTTATTTTCAACTCTACGAATCGGTCAGCAATTCTATTAATATTTAAACAATATTCGGTAGTTTTAAGTTTTTTGTACTAAGGAGGATTATAAGTATTTATTAAAGGGCCATCAGAATGTTCCATTAACAATTCTGTAGACAGATTATTATCAGTATTCTTAGTAGGTCTTAAAATATTATTCTCTTCAACGATTCGACGAACAACTTGTTGCAAGGGTTGGGAAGGGTTTTACGAACCATTTTTTTTAGCTTTTGCATACAATTTTCAAATAGAAAAGCACTAAAATTATCTAGCAAACCAAGTAATCTTACACAATCGCTTAAGTGCAAAAAACTATGTATATTATGTGAAATGAAATCTGGACCATAGATTTGAATAGAATTAGTAATAAAATGCTTCATGAGTTCGTGAGCGTAAGAAATAAAATGTTCATAATTTGAATAATAATTACTAATTAAGATAGTGCTCGCCAAGTTGAGTGTAATAAAATTATTGTAAACTTTAGGAGGCAGTACTTGCCTTAAGACTATTGGACCTGTATATAGTAAAAAAGGTCTAAATTCAGTTGCCTTATATCGCTTGCATTCTACTATAGATCGAGTTTTCCTTGAAAATTCACAAGGAATATATTTTCTTAGTTTAAAAAGCAAATCAGTAATATCATTAACATCATTTGCACGTAATGTGTGAGGAGGTTTAGCAAATATCCACCTTTAGCGTCTACTGCATAGCAATCTTTTAGTTCCGCCTAACAGAAGATTATGCATATAGTCCAAGGGCACATTATCAATAATATTAAAGCCTGGAATGTTAATGAAAAGAGTTTCACCAACGTGATGTTCTGGGTGAAATTTATTCCTAAAAGAATCATTTGTTCTTTTTATAAGATTTTCCGTTTTAACGAAACAAATAACATTGTTGATCATTTCACCTTCTTGATTGCACTTTGGGCAAGAAAAGTAGCCTGAATGACTTTTAAATGATAGAACAAATGATTTTGCAGGTGTATCACAGATTAACATTTCAATTTTTGCATATAACAGTCTTGATTAATATGCCATTTGTTGTTAACTTTGCACATTCATTAACAAAATCAAGTAAAAAATCATTGGGACTCGGTTTTTTATTTCCATGATAGAGAGCTACTAAGAAAACTTTATTTTTAAGGGCTTCGATTGATTGGACGGAACACAAAATAGGCCAAAACGAACTTGCAGAACTTTTACTCAAAGGTAGCCCATCAATATTAACTGCAAGAAAAAACTTTGTGTTGGACGTTACATTTATATTAAGAGTAATGCATAAAGAATTTAATGTTTCAGCTATCCCAAAATAGTGAAATAAACCAGATCCCAATTTTTTACCATATGATTTGTTAGGCGTTTTTAAAAGAGTGCGAGGATCTGCTGGTAAATTGTTGGTGCAATAAGAAGGATCTTCGCGCAGAATAGTAAGCAGCTCTCTCAGTGCAGATAAACTAATATTGTTTTTCACAGCCCATTTAGCAATTTTTAAAGATAACTGCTCACTATTTTCGACATGATCCAAACACAAACTTGTATCTCTAATTATGTATCTCTAACGTCAAGTTATCAATGTCTAAATAACTCGAACCAATGTTCTCGGTATCGGAATTATAATCAACTTTATTATTTGAGTAGCTGTAACGATTGGTTTCATCAATTTTATTCTCAACCGTTAAATTTTGAATATGAAATTGATAAATATCGTTAATAATTGCTACAGATTGCTTTACTTTCTTTTAATATATCTAGAACGTTTTTCTCGGAAACTTTTTATTTCGTTCATTTTCATTCGAAATATCGAACATATATACTAATAAAATACTGTAAGCTTTTAATAACACCACAATTACTATAAATGATGGCTAATTCCCTGCACACCCGTTGAATACAAAACTTGTTATCCAAACTTAAAAAAAAACTATATTTTGCAGTTCAATGTCTCATATAAAAGATTTAATATTAATTATTAAAAATTAAAAAAATAAGATTACATTAAAACAATTTTAGATATGTAATAACAATACATATAGAAGCAGTAATACTGCTAAGTCGAGACTAGACTATGAGTCTGTTCAAAAGAGAATAAAATTTACACATACGTTCAATATAAGCACACTATTTTACCAGTGCGAATGGCTTACTTCTGACGAGCCAAGATTTTATGTGGTTTATTGCCTCGAGTTCAGTGGCGTTTTGAAATTTAGGGCTTTTACGAACATCTGAAAATCATGAAAAAATAAATAATGTATACTTTCATAAAATAAGAATTTTTAATTTATGGGAGTATTCACAATTTCTATCTAACTTATAATGTTTACCTAAAATAACAGCTGCAATGCTTAAATTTTTGAATGCTTTTTTCTTTTTCGCACCTATCCAAGAGTATAGCATTCCGACTTCGTTTAGTAGTATTCTATACATTATTCTTTTAATCAACTCTTTTAAGTTGGATCCTCCGATACGACTCAGCTCTTCAGTCTAAAACAATGCTCGGGATTAGATGCCCTTTTCGGGCCGATATCTGAGGCGACACCTCCAATCCTCCCACTATTGTTCAAAGCTCGACGGCCGAGCCGCCGATCGCGCGTGTTAAGGCTCCCGCATAATCGAAAATATAAGGAACAGAGAACAGATATTAGAAATAAGGGCCGATATTCATAATCCGTTCTTATATGAAAATGTTATATGGTCATTTCATTGGCTGAATAGAATGAACGAACTATGAACTACTACCGGCCCTAATCGCTAATATCCGTTCCCTGTTCTTTATATTTTCGATTGTGTGGAGGCCCTAACGCTGTACCTCAGGAGTGTCCCTACATAAAAATATGCTGGGATATCTTCTGCCAAATCGTCTTAATAATATTATTAAAAATATATTATTATAACATATATAATATGTATATATAATAGATTACATAACAAGATGTTTCAAAATGGGAGGTCAATTGCTCGGGAGGTGATTGGGAATCCAAAAACAAGAAAAAAGTTGGTATGAACATAGGTCCGGAAATGCGTTGATTTTAGGGTAACGCTATTTTTATGTTGAAATTTCAAATTGCTTTGTTTTAGAATTTTTTGTCAAAATTGAAAGAAGAGATGGTTTTTATAATTTATAAGTTTTATAACATAATTAAAGTCAAAACTTGTAAAAACCATCTCTTCTTTCAATTTTGACAAAAAGATTCTAAAGCAAAGCAATTTGAAATTTCAACATAAAAATGCCGTTATCCCAAAATCAATGCATTTCCTATGTTCATACCAACTTTTTTCTTGTTTTTAGGACCCCCCCCCCCCCCCCCCCCCCGAGCGATTGACCTCCATTTTTGAAATACCCTGTATAATATACATATATTAATAACAGAACTTTTGATATTTGATTATTTAGAAAAATAAAAATTATCTATTGCAAAGAAAATTTTAATGATGATTTAATCTAATTCTGAGCACTGGTCTAAAATATAAAAAGTTTTTTAAATGAAGGCTATTATAGAGAGATCAACATTAAATTTTAGTACATATTTAGTCGTTATTATAAAAATTGAGGTAGAAAGTCTATTCATACCAATGCTACTTTATTATCTATTGATACGTTAATCCAATCTTCCACCTCAATTAACGATTCTTCGGTCATCGGAAAGAAATGTACTATTTTTAAAACTTCCGATCTATCATTATTTACGAGAGTTTCGGTGTTTACTTTCGTATTTCTAATGATAATGTTGATGCTATCCAACATATCATTAACTTTTAGATGTAGTAAGTTTATTTCCTTCAATACTTCCTCATGATATTCTGAAATTTAAGAATCAACAATAATTTGCTAACATTTAACACAAATATATATGTAAATAGAAATATTCATAAAATGAATATTGAATCACTTGAATTGAACGACTGATATTTTAAAAAAGCATTCTCGCTCACAACTCAATGTGTAGTTGACGTAGTATTTCTAACATCTATAAAAAATAAAATAATATGGTATATTATAATTTACATATAAAACATATTTTTTAACAATTTGTTGCCACCACATATTAGCCAACAACTTTTTAGAACTACTATTTCTCACAATTATACTCACTATTTTCATTTCTTTTTGTACCTTTATGTTCGTGCACAGTAATCAGCTGGTGAATGTCTGTCAAATTAAAGAAACCATATATATTATATCCATAAACAGTTCAATTATGACCTTTACTCATAGATAATATTTACCATTCACCGATTTTCCTGAATTTAGAAAAGATGTGGCGGGGTAAATATTTCCATCATTCGAGTTATCATCTAATGATGTATTATCAGTATCTGAGAATCGTTTATTATGACTCTTATTATCTCTTTGCTTTTTTCGTATCTGTTTTCTTTTAACATCTTCATTATGCGAAGAAAGCTCATTAGTAGTTTTAGCTTTATTAGCCTTTTTCTTGGCAATTTTTAAATCATCTAAGCAAAAAACATTTTTAACAAGTCATAATTATGTAATGAATTATGCATACAAAATCACATATATTAAAAGAATTCTGTACTCATGTAATAATAAATGTTTATAAAGTTTAGCTATTGTATATAAAATTGTAAATATAGCGAAAAGGGGACCCAGCCCCAATGACCTTGACCTTGATATATGTTGTCAAGGACATAATTCTGAGTAACTTTTTCTTCTAATTTAATCGTCGATCGTTGCTTATTAAAAAGTTATTAACAAAAAAAGTTTGAAATATACCAAAGTACATGCACGGACAGGAAGCACGCGCGCGCGCGCGACACGCACACACACACACACACACACACACATTGGGGGGGTGCAATGGGGGCCTTCGGCCCCCCTCCCGCGCCCGCCCCGCCGGTAGGCACGGTGGACCTCGCTTTACAACTTACAAAATACATGCTACATTGTAAAGCGAGGTCCACCCTGCCTACCGGCGGGGTGAGTGCGGGAGAGGGGCCGAAAGCCCCCCTTGCACCCCCCCCCCCATGTGTGCGTGTGTGTGTGGGTGGGTGTGTGTGTGGGTGTGTGCGCGCGCGCGCGCGTGCTTCCTGTCCGTGCATGTACTTTGGTATATTTCAAACTTTTTTTGTTAATAACTTTTTAATAAGCAACGAGCGACGATTAAATTAGAAAAAAGCTACTCAGAATTATGTCCTTCACAACATATGTCAAGATCATTGGGGCTGAGTCCCCTTTTCGCTATATTTACCTTGAAAAAGTAAATAAAGAGAAAAATATGAGAATACAATCGGGAAAAAGAGCTGCAAAATATGAAGAAAAGATAAGATTGAGAAAAGGAAAAATAAGACAGAAAGAGTGGGACTTGTTGCGTATCTTCGTATTCCCATATCATCAACAAACAAAGCTTACCATATTGCCCCAAGATTACAGCAGGATATGTTTTCCATAATGAACGATCCGGAGTGTGCTGATTTTTTGTCCTTTCTTCAATGGTGAAGTTACTGCAGGCATCTGGTGGCCAGTAACAGGTTGAGGTTTTTTCACAATACCAGTTTTTTGGTACAGCTTCAACAGTATTTTCCAAATCAAATTTAACCACGACCCAGGGCATCTTAAAGTATTCTGTAATATTCTTTCCATTAATACATTTTGTCTCGTTTTTTATCACAGATTAACCCTCATTCTCTATCCCCTTAAAAATAATTAAAAGATTATAATTAAAAAATTATTAAGATTACTGTATTAAAAAAAAATATATTTCTTTTAAATTAACAACATAAGTTATAAATTTTATTAGAAATTTGGATTATAAATTAAATTTTTAAAAAGAGAATATCATTCACAAAAACAATCATAATTTGAAATATTTTCTTCCTACTACAAAAGATAAAAACTCATATTTTGAATCAGACCAATATCATTCAAAAATTCCTTGTAAAAATTGTCATGCTACTTATATTAGAAAAATTAAAAGAAGTTTAAAAATTAAATTACAAAAACATTATTATAAAAAAATAAAAGAAATTATAATCAGCTTTAAGGGGATCCCAAAGGGTCTGTTTTACCGATAAAAACTTTATTTTGCAAAATCTTTTTGTTGATTATAGATATCAAAAAATCCTTTTCCACAATTAAAGTATACATAATAACGGAGGGCGGGGTTTAACATTTCATATGAAAAGTGG